>JAPYYQ010000287.1:0-129928 GCA_030522585.1 Anagyrus pseudococci
AAAATCAGCATTTTTCTCTGCTGGATTATATTAATATGTAATCTTAGTTATAAGCATGAAATGTATTATAATTAAGTCGGAATAAATAAATAAATAAAAAAAATAAAATAAAAAATACGCTTGGCGCTTATACTTCGCGGTTACCTCTGACAGCTATGTATATATGGATTTATGAAAATTTAATTAAACTCCAATTAACGCCCTTTCGTTTATGCTTAAATGTAGCATCTATTATGTATTTCGGGTTGAGCGCATACTTTTTGTTCTTTATTCTCTACGAGTAAATTAAACGGTGCCGAAAGGCATAATTATTTACGCGTACTTTTTTGGAATGTAAGTAATTTCAATTTATCTATACACAAATAATTCGCCGTAATTATAATTAATTTACATTTTTTTTTGTTTTCGTTTGTAATTAACGCTTTTTTTAATACTCCGTTTAACAGGCGTAAAATAGCGTTAAACAATTTTGCATAAAATACCCCGGAATAATTCGTGCGCTTAAATCGCATTGAATTGAAACGCATCAAAATTCAAGCACGTTTAATTATATTTCCTTCACAATCGCCGATATATACCTTACTTCGTTTCACCAAAACATTCGCGCAACTTCTCTTACCACCAATAAATCACTGCATATGACATACCAAGCATACGTTCTCCCCAAACTTCTGTCCCGCCCATTATCCCGGCTATGTATTCGCGCACTAACCTTCGTCTTCTTCTTCCAAAAAAGAAGCGCCGCCAAAAAACAAAAAAATCGCCCGCACACACAGACAGACACACAGCTGTAATTTGTGGGACTTGGTACGACGCGAGAGGAGTCGGGGTGGACAGGAAATCCCGTCTAACTATTATAAATCGAGAATATTTGCAGTCAAATCGCCCTTCCCTCTAGCCTCCTCTCCCCCCCTCCCCCACCTTGGCGCAAGGCCTTTCCCCAGTCTCACAGGAAGGCCAAATCTCTCCCAAGGCTAATTGCCGCGTTTCGCTCGTCGTACGTGAGCTACCAGACAGAGCGGGAACGAGCCAATTAGCTAAACCATGCACATATACAGAAGCGTAGATTCGACTTTCCCCTATATGGACTCCCACGGCGCCTCTCCCAAATCGTGTTTCCAAAGAGGACCTATATCGTTATCCGGAAGTATACGAATGAAAAGAAATGCAAAAGCTCGTTATTTATTTCCACGGAAAAGCTACAAGTGCGCGCAGTTTCGCTGCGGAAACGCTCTTGATGCAGAGAGACCGCAGAGCCTTTTACGGGAGCGGCCGAGCAAGCCCTTCAGCCCCGCGCAATCGGTAAACCTCCCTGGTATGGCGCGCGGGATTGCTTGCCGCGCCGCGCAAAAGCCTCTCGCGACCTGGATATTTCAGCGGGCTCGCGATGTATATTATATACATATACACATCGGCGCCGGAATGAATTTTTAATTGAATTTCGCGCTTTGGCAAACAATAAAGCCGGGGCTTTGGACTAGCCCGCGACACTGCAGCTATTATATACATCAGAGCCTGGAAGAGATCGGTGAAGAAAAGCCGATAGCGATCGGTATATATATACAGAGATACAGCGAGAGGGTCGTGTTCGCGGGAAAGTGAAAAATTGACTGGGTTTTCTCTGGGGATCTGGCCCGTGGCGACGAGGAGAGAAAGAGAGCTGACGTTTTTTCTTCTCCCTTCCTCCTCCCTCCCCTGACAAGCTTGAGGCATTACGCTTTTTTCACGCCTTAGGGAATGGAAGTTTGCGAAGCTCTTCCGCGACGCGCGCGCATAGTGTCCGGGGAGAAGCCTGAGATGGACAAAGCTCGCGCGACCCTCTCGCTAATGCTTAGAAAAATCAGCGACGTGCGAGCGAATGTCCTTTCGGGATTTAGATGCGTTTTACTTTTTTTTTGTCGGCCTGCCCTATATCTACGCTGCGCTTTAGCCGCACCGAGAAAGCCGTATGTATACTTTAGGCGTTGAGTGTAATTGTAAAAGGAATTTTCCGTGTGTGTGTGTAAAATCGACGAGAAAAAAAGGTACGCCAATCGCGAGTACATTCTAGTTGTAAAATCAAAATTGCAGATTATTGGATAGTCATAAAAAAAATATAAGGAAGTATATTATACTTAATATAGGAACTTTGGGTAACAAGAAAAAAAGGAGATTCAAGTGAGCGTGGCGAATGTGTAACGAAATAGCACGCGTATTTGTAGCTATTAATGGGCTTTAATAAATGAAAATGCGCAGCAGCTAAGGAAAAGGGAGAAAAAAATGTGTGTGCATGCGTAGAAAAAGCCTTGCGGTTGGAAAACTGCTGGGCGGGGGAGGATGAGCAGCGGCTCATGGTCATTATTAAAATACGCTTGCCTAATGCTCTGGCGCGTGCATTTTTTAACGCCACCCCCTTTTCCACCCCTTCCGTTATGCCGCTATCTCTGTTCTGCCAAAACTTTTATGTGCCGAGAGACGCGCGGCTGCGGTACGACCTAACCTAAACGCGCGCGCATAGAGACGAATTTCGAATAATTAGTCGCAAGAAATTTATGACGAGTTTCACTCGAAACTTTTCATCAGGAAAAAGGTTTTCTACTCTTTTATATTTCTTCGATTGCTGCCGAAGCGTCAATAATCGAAAATACACTTTCGACAATTTACTTCGCTGGTAATACGAGACGCGCGCTAATAACGAATGCGAATCGTACAACTTTACAGATAGCACTTACTGTTTGTTTGAATGAAAAGCTAAAAATAAAGCTGTACGTACCCGTAACCCTGACCGAGTTATCTTTTCGCGCTTGCTGATCACAATTTTTTCCAGGTGGCACTTTTCAGTTGGAGTTACTGTCGTTGCTACAGCAAAATTTTAACTATACATCAAACTGCACAAATTACCGTGTAATAATGAAACAATTTTATGTATAAGTACCTCAAATTTGATGTATCTTACGGCACAGCTGCGATGGAGCAACAAAGGAAGGAAGGCTTCAACAATTCAACCGTTCGGGTTCAACTCTATACCAGAGCAGTTTTTGCCAGTTGGCGCCATTTTACTTCCGGAAGTAGTGCTTCGCCAGTTCCGAACAAAGAAAAACATAAAATATTCATCTTCAAGAACGTGATCGTTTGCAAGAGCTAGAGACAGAAGAAAAGTTCATTTCTTGAAGCTAAGTAACTGAGTTACATCAACTGCACTGTAGAGATTTGAAACGTCATCGTCAACGTTATCGTCACTCTCCAGTAAGTACTCGTCTTTTGCGACTAAGGGAACATTTAGTAGTGATTGTAGGTTAGAATGCACTTGATCTTGCTAAAATTCACATTTTATAAAATATTTATTCTTTCTTAATTTTAAGCCTTGCAACATTATCTTGATCTCAAGAAAAGGAAATCAAATACGGAAAACATAAGCATCATGTCATCTGGAAAATCTGAACCACCAGTATTAATGACTCTTACCAAAGAACGCCTTCAACAGATATTTGAGGCACTAAAATTAAAAAACAGTGAAAGCACTAAAGAAGATATGGATATGATGTTTTTCGAGAGCCTTATTCCTGATGTTAAAAAAATAAAACAAGAGAATCTACTACCATTCAAATGTGAAATAATGAAGACAGTCCAGAAGTATGCTTACCCAGAAATACTTGTTGTTGAACATGACCAAGGATCTTTGGGCAAGTGAAATTTAATGAAACATTAATAATCTACATCAATAAAATTTCATTTATATCTCTTATTAATTTTATAGATAGATCAACTTCCAAAAGGCGAAAGGTTCTTGAATAGCCTAGAACAGGAGATATCTTAACTAATATGCCATGATATGGCATGAAAATTAGTAAAAACTAAACCACAGTTTATATTTAAGAATGTATACAAAATAATTTATTTTATAATTATAATGAACAATTATATTTTTCCACTTGTATACTGCTTGTACAGAAACAAGCAATGAATTTAATTTGAGTATTAACAAACAAAATAAAGAAAATAGTTCACAGCAATGGTTTTTTCTTCTACTAAAACGTTTATTCGCCCTTACTAAAGAAAAACATATATTTAATAATTGTATTACAAGCCCATGCTGGCCTATTATAATCCACTAATGTAAATCTCTGTTATATTTCCAGGATATCCTGAAACCAGCTTTGAAAGAGAAAAGCAACTTCAATCGAGCATGATGCCACGCAACAGCGCTAATCAAAATCAGTCGAGGGCCAAGGCCGCGAGCCAGGGTGCTTAATCCAATTATCCAGATTTTCGGCAGCCGAGCATTAGCTGAGCTATGGATTCCGAGACAAACAGCCTCGGCGGAGCTAGCTGCAAGACACGTGAGTTCGAAGCGCTTCGAGGGTGAATCAAACGTTGCTTGTTCTGTAAGAGATATAGGGGACGACGATGACCGATGGCATATCGGAAGATAACTTTATCTCGCCGCGTTCACGATGATACGATATCTAGGTCACACGGCTTGTGACATTGTAACCGAGAGCGCATTATGCGCCTCTGCTTATTTTTCCTGGGCGACCTTTTTTCCTCCCTTCGTATACATCCTTGCAAATGTATCTCGCTTGAGAATTGCCTTTGCATGTGCTCTTATGGCTTTTTTTACATTATGAAATAGAATCCAATACGTATTTCCTGTAAGGAATGTATAAAGCTTTGCTATATTGAAAATATATAAACTTGTAAAAATCGATGCTTACGGTACAAAAATTTTATTCAACATTTAACGGTTTTAAAGTACGTATCCATTTTGTCCATCTAAAGGGAAAAAAAGAGAACAATCTTTACCACAAAAAAATTCCAACCTGTATACTTAATTAAAACCTATAAAAATCTCAAGTTCTACTTAACCATCCAACCAAGCTATCTCCTTTATCCAAAGTACATCCCTCCTCTGAAAAAGCCACAAAATAAAAAAAAAGAAAATAAAGGCGAACATCCATCCCACGCGATCCTTTCATCTCGGCATAAAACTTTGTAGCTCCACAACCTCCCCCCCAAGCATAATCTGCCTTCTCAGCATAGAGCAGGCACATAAAATCCCAAGCTCAGAACAATATCTCTAACATATCTTCAATAAATTTCAGGTGCGGCCAATCGATAATTAATGAGCCACCGCCGGCTGGAGCAAGAAAAGCCGAAGCTCGAGGGCTCGTACGGTGGAGCTGAGTGGTCCATCATGCTGCTACGGGACGAGGACGAGCCGACATAGGCTTGCGAGCGCAGCAGCAGCAGCGGCGAGGGTGTCGAGAGAGGAGGGCCCTTGCAGGATGTCGCTCGAGCCGATCGTCGTCGGCCCGACCAGCACACTGCTGCCAAGCGTGACGCGGCTCGCTCCCGAACCCGGGCTCTCGGCTCGTCTCGAGCTCGGGCCCCTCAGTACCGTCCTTGCCGCCCTCATGGTCTTCGTGCTCTCGCTCCTCACCGTCGGCTGCAACTCCATCATACTCGCGGCGTTCTACCGATACAAGCGACTCCGCACTGCGTCCAACTGCCTACTCGTCTCCCTCGCCGTCAGCGACTTTGGGGTAAATTGTTCAATTGTCATACGTATGTGTGTGTACACGCTAATTTTGATGGGTAAACTCTCGGAAGGTATACGATTATAGGGGCGATTATTTTTACGATTTATTCTGGGAAAATGGTCGGGACAGTGACAAGCGTTTTTTTTACAGTATTGATTCGTTAAAAGGAGTATTCGTTGAATAATTGATTGTTCATTATCGGGTAGACTGAATAATACAAGATTTTCGTTAGCAATAAGTGTTGATCCGTGAATTCTTCGTTTCACAATTCTTCGTAAATTGAAATTTATTTTTATTCGACTGAGTAAAAATGTAAGTTACTTCTTTGTATAAAAACGATAGAATGGATTAAAACAGTAGTATCTAAAAAACATTCCGAGTTCCCTTCGTAACGACAAGTGTCAATTATCAAAGTAGAAATAAATCTGATTAAAGGACAATTGAATAGTTTAATTAATCTACGAACTCAAGCCGAGTGTCATATTAAACATGAAAAAGATAAACAATTAAATTATCCGCTCTTTGAGTACCGCGAATGCGGCATTGCAGCACTAGCTAGAGTCTCCCTCCTTACCCCACCTAAAAATTACATTACTTCCAACGCTGGGCAGGTCGCAATAATTACCCTAAACCTAACTAAAATTGCTGCTCTTTATTAATTAGGTCATCGCTCGCCAAGCAAAATCCCCACTCTCTACCCCCCGTATACGTTTTTCCCCAGGCGACGCATTATCGACGTGTGTATTCCAAGCGAGGAGGTATATGTCAAGCGTTCAAATACATATATACGTATGGTATATATAACGTTAGCGAACAAACGCCGGGAGCTGGCAGGTGTAAACATAGAACGAGGTGGATGCAGGCTATACGGTCGCTAAAGCCCAACGAAAAACCAATAATCACGGTCTCGGAGGCAGGAGAGAAGCCGGGGCGGTCGCGCACGCGTCAACATCAATTTGCTCCTTATTAAAGCGAGCCGGAGGAGCGCGCGCGAGCAGTAGGTCAGGCCTGATTAAACGCTAACGCATTCAACAGGTCGGCGTGTTCATGCCGCTGGGCACGTATCTCGAGCTGGCCGACGAATTGGATCCGGAGGAGAGCGGGCCCTCGACGGGCCTCTGCGTCGTACCCTACTGCGTCCTCATCACTCTCTGCAGCGTCAGCGTCCTCGTCACCGTCGCCATAGCGGTCGATCGGCTCACCTCCCTCGCGCAGCCGCTGCGCTACAAGAACATCATCACCCACAGCAGCATCGAAAAGTACATCGCGGTCTTTTGGATCTACGCCCTCGCCGTTGGATTGTCGCCGCTCATCTATCCCAAAATAGCCGACGACGGCCAGATCTACAGGTACAATTTATGTATTTTCATTCTCTTTCTTTCATATTCATTATTGATAATACACGTGATGTTTTTTCGTCTTTTTTTTAGAAGTAGATTTGGGTTTTTCTGTTTGTCGAGCAAAGTTTGCTCTGTCTGACATAGAATACGACCTTTTTTTTCCCATCGGATGACCGAATGATGATTTTTGTAAATTACATTAGATGCGTCTATAGACCATGGGCTCGAGCCCGATAGTGTGCAGGAATTTGATTAAATTCGCAAAGTCGCTTCGCTGGCTGGTCACGCGTTGGAAATTCCAATTCTACCCTTCGACACGCACACACACACACACATCCATACATACACTGGAAAAAGTTTAGAGTGGCTACGGGTTTGGGAGAAGAACTCGGAGGGAAAAATCGATTACGGAAAACTTTGAATGCAGACGGAGGGACCACGGTCAAAGAACCAAGTTTTACGCTTACACGAATGCTTCGACTACCAAGTTGCGCCTTTGCAAAATGCAATTACGCGTCGTGGATATATATTCTCTTTTATAAATTGGATATACGTCGGTATTGAAAAGGAATAGATAAAATGTGAGGTAATTGCGAAATGCCGGATCAGATAAGCGAGTATTTTATAAAGAATTACGCACTCGGCTTACAAAGATCTCCCGTTATAATTACTTCGCAGAGCAGTAAACTTACGAGAATACGTATTATGAAAAAAAAACCACAAAGCCGTTCGTTCCACTTTTTTTTCTCTTTTTATTTCTTTAACTTTAAATTAAACATGTTGGCCTTCTTTTGTAGTCATATTCTTTGAGGCTAGTTGCAAATTCAAACAAAGTTCCTTGTTAAGACTAAGCGTACCGTAATAAATCCCTTGACCTAAGATATAAGTAACTTTATAACTCTCACTGGGTTAGTTTAACATTTTTTACTTTTCCCAGCGTAAATTAACGGGATTAAATTTCAAAATATTGTAGATGGTCAGGTTGAAATTTAGCCCGCTCAAATTAATGAGATTTTATTATATTAGTACTAATATTTTATACAAATGACCTTTTCACTTAATCTTTCAATTTTAACTGTAAACATATTTCTTTTTCCGTTATTGATTGAAATGAAATAAACGCTCGTACTTTCAATCCAATTAAAAACGTACGTATCCGTTAAAAAAACAAACTTTATTGTCCATCTTCGCGAGTCCATTGCGCCTATTCAATAAAATGCAATCAGCCTGTTGACACAAGTGTTATTCAAATAACAACGTTTTCAGAAGATGTTAGATTCATAAAATTCGTTATTCTCATATTTCGCTTTTTAATAAAATTTTAAAACGCCGCTATCCATTATCATGTAAATACCTTTTAAAAAAAATCAGAGCTTCAGGCATTTATAATACAAGCTCCATTAAAAGACGAACGAAAAAAATTCAGCCTGGGCGATTATACACGTCAGAAGAGCAAAGCCTCGAGCAGCGAGCCACTAATGCGCATAACAATGAGGTCGTAGGGGCGAGCGCAACTTTTAACGAGAGCCTGTGAGCAAACGAGCGTACGCGTAGTCCCAGGTACAGCGTCACGCTCGTCAAACACACGATAGGCTGAGGCTTTTCCGGAAGAGATTTTTTATTTTTGGTCTTTCCCGTGCGAGGGGTTTATGTGGCCGAGCGTTTCTGCGATATCGCAGCGATCGAGGTGCCGAGCTGTGGGATATTCATGGAAGACCTGTTACAAATACCCTCTTTGTTTGTCGTGACGATTCCGATGCTTTTGAGCGATATGGAAAATTTTGAATTCGATTTTCAGCTGTAGGTATAGGAACTATTTAGCGAAAGAAATGTTAAGAATGCTCTACGAGATTGATGCCGGTTTCGTAATTAAGTCCGCAAATTAACATTATTAAGATGAGAAAAATTGCTTTCTGAGAAAAAATCTAATTAATCTTGGTTATTTTCGCATCTTCGAAAAAATAAACAAATAAAATAAACACTGTCCGCTTTAAAAAAAAAAAAAAAAGAAAGAAAGAAAGAGGTAAAAGTTGTTGGGCGCAGATTACGCAACTGGCAAACTTCCTTGGAAAACATATAATTAAAAATGAAAAAGTAAAAGCAGTGTTATATCGCTAAATAAAAACAAAAACTTCTTTTACGAAAGTTCATTCGCTGTGTTGTGCGTAATAATTACGGCATATTACGAGTTGCCCAGCCTTTTGTTTCTCTTGCTTTTTTTTTCTTTCTTATTTTTTTCGCTGATTAGAAATAACAAGCGAAGAAGTTGGCTGCTGCGCAGTGTGCGCCACGCATAAAACTGTTGCATAAAATATAAACGAATTATTATTGTTGCGCAATGTTTATGTACTTGCATATCTTTTGCTATACGAAAGCTCGAATTGCGGCGTGAAATTCGTTGAAACAAAAATCAACGATAAAATTGTAATACCAGATAGAAATGTAAAGATCGCAACGTCAATATGTCATCCTCAACGATGCAGGTCCACTCTCTAATCCAGTCGTATACACTACGGACTGGAACGTCGTTCTCCTTCAGCTCGCAATCCCTCGCATTCGATAAAGTCCATATCGAGCAGCTTCGGCCTTGCAGCGTACCGCATGACTCCGCACACTTCTGTACACCGCAATGCATTTGCGAACACACATGCGCCATAACCGACACACACGTATGCAAACACGAGACGGGTATAGGGAGTCGAGGGGGCTAGCGCATAAATTCATCGTTACTCCGCTGGTCCCGCACCGAGCAATTTGACAAACGCGTTGCCGAATTCGCGCGCGCGCGCACTCCCAGAATTATTCAGCGATGCAGACGCGATATATGCAGCTGCGGCCGCACTTGCATTCCACAGTCCTGCCGGCCTGTAAACTTTATGCTTTTTTTTTTCATCCGCCCTGTAAGCATCTATGACTTATTCGCGAGAGCCACTTGAGGCTGAAAGCTTTTTTTACCGATAACCATTGCGTGCGTATGTGTACGTGTGTATGCCGCGACTAAAAAAATCCCTCGCTATCCGTGAATTTTTCACTAAAGCTCGCTCGGGATGAAATGCACTTACTTTCGCGCATGAAAGAACACGGCGTTTTCGGCGGCACACTATTATATCTGTGCGATTTGTTTCAGCGAGTGAAATTTAGCGCGTGATTAGTTGTCAGCGACGTTCGTAAATGTAATCTTTACCTGCAATATGTCGAAAAACCAAACAAACAAATTTACGCGAGTGTCGAGCAATGAACTTTACGGCCGCATGGCACAGCGTCCAAAAAGAGTTATTGTCACTTGAAATGTATACGCGCGCACGCTGCCGGATCAGATGGCGCGCTCGCTCAGCTGCAAAAAAAGCCCTCTTGGCTGGAAAGTTTTCGATACGGCCAATTCGTCCCGGCTCACACACACACACACACACACCGTCGGCCTGAGATTCCGTAAATACACGCGAAAAAAAAGTGTCCAGCGCGTATATCAGATGGCCTTGGGGTCACTCAACTCGCCTCCCCCGTAAAATTAACGTAGACCCAAAATCAAGATAGAATACAAGTTTGTTTATTTGCATCGTCACGTACTTTTTTTTTCGTTTTCAATTACAATATTTCGTACTAGAGTTATTAAATCACTCTCGCCGAATATTCAAATAAACAGCCGCGTGAGCAAACGTTTATGTGTGTTAATAAAAATAATAAAAAAGCACGAACGAGCATTCGCAGTATCGAAAAAATAAAAGGGAAAGAAAAAAAAAGAGAGACAGCGTAGCAGTCCATTTGTTCCAGTGCAATAAAGTCGGACAGTGAGAGAGAGAGAGAGAGAGAGGGGGGGGGGAGAGAGAGCGTGAGAGTAGTAGTACATTAGTTCGAGCGTGTTTATGGGCGCGTCGAGGGAAGAAGACAATTTCGCTGACCAGTAGCCTCGGCGCGCTTTCCGGCTCGCCGGCTCTCTCGCTCGGAGCGTTCGAGCGCGACTAGATTTCGCGCGATTATATTACCCGGCGCGCGTCTCCCCCCTCCTGACGAAATGACAAACGAGCCCGCCCGCGGGGCTTTTCGAGCGCACCCGCGCGACACAACGCAGCCCCCCTCCCCCCCCCCCCCCCCCCAGTCTACTCTCAACAAAAATCCAATAAAACCTATTGCGGTGCGTATATTAACGACATTTCAATATCCGTCGCGATTACTCGATAGCCCCAGCGAGAGCAACGCTGAGCTAATGATTTATATACTCCGCATCATTTCCAAAAAAGATTCGACCCCTCCCCTCCCACCTGGTGTACAAATCTCGAGATCGTGATCGGCATGACTGAACACACAGTAGCTCGGATTTTATTCTTCGATGTGATCTTTTTTTTTTGCTGCATGGCTGAATTTCTATATATCGATGCTCTCGGCCGAGAGAGCTGCTGCTGCTGCTGCTGCTGGAGGTGCGTGAGAGAGCACAGAAATATATCCACCGAAGGAAATATCGATTGTACCGGCGATGGGTGAGGTGGGTGGGGGGGAATTGTAAGAGGTAATTGCTGGATTTTATTAATTAGCAACCCATGTGCTCGTTTTACCGCGATGAGATAATTTAAAATGGTATTTATACCATTTTTGCGCGTTTCATCGAGAGAGAGAGAGAGAGAGCCCGCCCACACGGCTTTGTGTTATCGACGATATAATATCCTTGCTCGATTAAATTCACACTTCGACTCTCCCTCATTTTTTCCTTAAATTCTCGATTAATTAACGGATAACGCTATTGTAGTATCAAGGCTGTTCAGCGATCATTTGAAACTTGGACGAATCCACTTGCAATTGCGCAAAAAAGAAATGCACGTCTTAACGGAGTTTAGAAGAAAAAGTAATAACGAAGCCATTGAATTGTTTCAGCGGTAGCTGTCGGTTCAACGGCGTGATAATGCCACCGGTGCGAGTCTTCCTCTTCCTGGCCGTCTGGGCGCCGAGCGCGTTTATTCTGCTCGGCTGCTACGTCTACGTCTACCTGGTCGCCCGAGCCCACGCCCGAGCCATCTACACGGTCGAGCTGTCGTTTCGCAACCAAACGCAGACCCTGGCGCTGCCGCGCTACGGCCAGACCCTCGCCGTCACCGTTGGCGCTTTCTTCCTCCTCTGGCTGCCATTCCAGGTATGATCGATATTATATGTTTTAACGAGTACAACCGATTTTTACACTATTGTTTGGAATTTCATTTTGTTTTGTATAGTGTGCTTCGAACGATATTACGACCGTCGCCGATTGATCGTTCGACGTTATCTAGATCGAAAGACTTGGAGTAATTTAACTTGCGCTGTTCGAGAAAGACGGAAGTTATTTCTATATGTACAAGAGTTGGGTGTTCGCCGCGGCGAAGACAGGCGGAATGTAATAAAAGGCTCTCTCTCTCTCTCTCGCGGGCCGACGAACTTGGGATTCCGCGGAGAACAATTTCCAAGAAGCAAGAGGCAAATGCGCTTGTATAGCCTACAGCTGAGAGTTTCGAAATCGCAGACGAGATATCGCGCCTCCTTAATTTCCGGGTAACACACTCACGCGCGCGCGACGTTCGGATTCTCATGCGAGTCTCTATTACGGAAATTCCATGCGACTTCCGATTCCGAGGATTGCGGTTCATCTCGAGCGATGGATAGAGAGAGAAGTCGCGAGATGAAAGTTCAGGGCAAGCAAAAGTTTCAAGCGAAAGAAAGCAGCAAAGATATAGCGAGAAAGAAAAATACAAGGAGGTTGAAAGGGGAATTACGTTTGCCGAGCGCGTGAGACTGTGTCCGATCAACTTTTCCTCTCCCACTTAAATCTAATCGATCTCCGCACCTCTGGAGCTTCATTTTTTATTATGCTCTCTCGATTCCCTGCCGTACCGCGCGCGAGAGAGAAGTTCATCCGCGGTAGTTCCCCGGGCGCTGTGCAGAATAATGGGGGGTAAAACTGCAGCTCGAGGCTATATAGGTACGCGAGAGGCCAAGCGTGGGCGCGAGCGGAAGGAGAGGAGGAAGCTACGCGAGAGAGGGACTACGACGGGCAACTTTCTTAATCGCACCGGGCGAAACTCACCGGGGAGTTTTCGACGAGGAAAGAAAGAAAGTGCGGAGGAACGAGCTCGAGTGCGCTCCCTCTGCCTCTGGAGGGCTGCTGAGTAAAGAATGAAATACGCGTTTGGCGTTTTATCGCTCCGGCTTATACCCTTGCGATCTGCTGCCTTGATTTCCCCTAAACTTCCGTTAATCTTGTTATTTGCTTATTTATTGATAAAAAAAAATGAAATTCCTATTTGCTTGAAAAATTATCCTTGTACATAACAATAACATGCATGCGGTAAATTTCCAATATTTGTTCGACTAAATCACGCGGTCTCTCGATTTTCAGAGCTGCATGCTGCTGGACACGTTCTTCGGCACGAACATCCTGTCGAGCAGTACGATCTGGCTGGGCCTGCCGATCCTGGCGCACAGCGGCACGAATCCCTGGATCTACGCGTTTCACCACGGCGAGATACGCTTGGCAGCCGGCAAAGTCGCCGAGGATCTGGTCTCGCTGTTCGGCGTGACGCCGAGCCGCTACTACGGCTGCTCGCCGGCCCGGCGAGCCTCGCTGCGGGCGAATCTCGAGCTCGCGGAGGTCTGCAGCGCGGACGAGCGCCGGCCGGCGGTCGAGGACTGCTTCGCCGCCAAGCGGCACAGCCTCGGCTGCCCGAGCCGCTGCGACCTCGCCCTCGACATATCGCCCGAGGGCCCGGAGCCCGAGTCCTCCTCCGGCAGCCTCCGACAGACGGACGTCGTCGAGGAGGACATCCACGACCTCACCAAGATGCTCGATCCGAAGTTCATCCTCGACCGCGGCCACATAATCGACGCGAACCACAACGTCGAGCGGATCAAGGGCCTCAAGTACCTGCTCGACCCCACCTTCAGCAAGATCCGGCACCTGCGCCGGCTCAACCACAAGCGCAGCTCGACCAAGCGAGCGCCCCTCTTCCAGGACTCGCGCTTCGTCTCCTACCAGAGCCTCAAGCTCAGCGGCCTTGGGAGACGGGCGACCGTCCACCTCGACACCATGTCCGACCCGACGCTCAACGCACCGGACGAGCTGCCGGGCTCCGGGCCGCTGGACTTTGCCTCGGTCGGCAGCTACCACCATCGTCCAACCGAACGCCAAGCTCCGAGAAGGAAGCCGACGAGCCTCAGCTCCGTCTCGGACTCCAACATCCGCGAGTGCGCGTCATCCGACGGACCGTCGGAGGTGAGCCTGCGCCACTACCACGCCGGGGGTCGGTCGAGCCTCGAGAGCTACCGCTACTCGGAGCAGTGCATCGAGCAGCGCTACTGCGAGTCGCCCGGCCAGCCCGAGCCGAAGCCCCGTGGCCTCGCGAGCCAGCCGAGGCACAGGCGCTCCTTCAGCTGGGTCAGGGCGCGCCGGCGATTCAAGCGGCCCGACCTCAGCAGTCCGCCGTTCGAGCTGCTCTTCCGGCACACCAGCTACACCTCCCTCCCGACGCCCGACGACCCATGGACGAGCAGTCGGAGCAGTCCGAGGCTGCGCTCCTCCCTCAAGCAGCTGACCATCGTGCCGAACCGGCTGGCCGAGCTGTTCCACCGCGAAGAGCCCAAGCGACCGGTCAGCGCTAGCTTCAGTCTAGGTGCGCCTAGACCGACCGTCCCAGCCTGCCCGAGCAGTCCCAACGTCCTCGTGCACTCCGAGCCGGCGAACGACAGGCTGGCGGTCCAGCCGATCAACCTGCTCCAACCGTATAGACTGATGGACTCGCTGCAGGTACCGCTCGTCCACTCGGAGCCGCCCAGCCCTATCGAGCCTCTCACCCCGGACGCACTGCCCGGGGAGAGCGTCAGTCGGAAGGAGGTGGCCTCTGCTTGGCCGCAGAGCTATCAAGCGCCTGCCTCTGGCAGCCGGAGCCCGAGTAGACACTCGGATCCGATAATGCCGTCGGTACTGCTGAACATCGAGGACTACAGTGCCGGCGCGGAGGACGAGGAGAGCGAACGAGACTGGCCGAGGTACTCGCCGGCGACGAGCCCGTGCGCGAGCCCGAAGGTGCTGTCGGAGCTGCTGCTGCGCTGCGCCGAGCGGAATAACCAGCAGGGCTACGGCTGCTGCCGGCTGCCGGAGCCGGGCTTCCCCGAGCACGACTGCGGCACGCGCTTCAGCTCCCGGCGGCCCTCGGACTCCAAGTGGTCCGAGTCGTCGCGCAGCCAGGAGGTGCTGTCGAGCGTCGCCGAGCATCCGCGCTTCCCCTCCTCCTACTCGGTCAACAACTTCGCCAGCTGCAACAGCGGCAGCGACCTCAACGACCTCACCGCCTCCTGCCTCGAGCCCTTCCTCTGCTCCGACGCCGCGCTCAGCTCCTCGCTGCGCGAGTCCTTCTTCAGCGCTGCCTCCGGCCCCGACTCCGAGGACATCTTCACCTCGTTCGAGGAGCCGCTCGACGAGGACTCCTCCCCCCACGAAACGGCCGGACGACGCGGGCCCCGCTGCTGTGCCTCCAGCACGGCCAGTCTAGCGCGGCGGCCGGCGGCGCTGCGACAGCATCCCGCCCAGCTCGAGCAGCTGCAGAGCAGGTCGACCGAGTCGATGTGCCGGGGCAGGGCCCCGAGCGAGCGGCTCTGCGCGATCCTGCGGATCGAGCCGAGCGGCCATCGAGCCCGGGCAGCTCTGCCCGTCGCTTGCAAAAACAACTCCCGGCTCGCGCCCCTCGCCACGCCCACGCCGACCGACGTCTGCACGCCCACCTTCGACATCACCGTCGTCGCCGAGCTTAAGAACGAGCCAGCCGGACTCGGCGTCAGGGTCTGATAAACCCTCGTCACCCGAGGGGGGCAGCTCGTGCAAGCTTAACACTTCGTACAAAGACAATTGCGTTTCGACGCGGCGAGAATCTTCCTCGAGAATGGCTCCGTCGCGGTCGTTCCCCTCGAGAAATGAGTATTTTTGAACGATTATAATAAACGATTATTCACGCTGTACGATATCGTTAAGGGGGATACTATATCGATATTATAGAGATTAAGATTACCAAAACGAGGCTAACGTTCTGCTATGTAACACTTTAAGAATCGCGAGAGACGAGTTTCCTAAAGATTTAACGAGATGCGCATAATGTCTATGTAGATGTAAAAAATAATAACAACCAAGGTATCCTCGGTCTTCTCGTAATTGCCAAAAGACGTCGACTATATCCACGGCAGCGGCGTCCATTGACGCGCGGGCTCTCCCTTAATTCATCCCCGAGCGTATAGATATACACGCATAGAATCTACCTAGCGAGCGAGAGAGAGAGAGAGAGAGAGGGCCGCTCTTACGCAAACGTCAAATAATCGTTCCTGTCGCTCAGCGTCAATCTTATTTACCCTCTCTTCCGCATCAGCAAGCCCGCCACAATAGCGGACATCGCTTTAGTCCGATATCAACGACCCCGATAAGTCCACCTCTCTCTCTCTTTCTCTCTGCAATCCCCTGCGCGCCCTGAACTTGGCCTCCCACTCCTCTTTTCCTCGCGGTAGTTCCGCGTTCAAGGTCAACCGTGACGCGCGCGAGAGAAGCGTGTACGAGACTGCCGGCGCAAAGCCCTCGTCGCCACATTGGCGGCTGTATAGTCTCGACTCTTCGAATACGGTTTTGAGAAAATTGAGAACGCGAGAGAAAGAAAGGCGAATCTGCGCTTTATGTATACCTAACCGAGTGATTTTCTATATGCGAATAGTCGGGATTTTATTTTATTTTGAAATATTGATTTCTTGGTTTGATATTTTTTTCTTACTTTAACAATTGCTTTTGAAAAAACGATTCACTTCTGCGGAGTTTTTTTTTTTTTTTTAAATATAAGTTTTGTTATTTTCATACGGATTTTTTTGTTAGAAAAAAAAAAATACAAAACGCCAGTAAAAATTTGTTGGACTTCACTTGGTTGGAAATTTTGAGACGTTATATAGAAAAATTTATGCCTGACTATTTCGAGGCTAATACTACTGCAGCGGAATGAATGCGGCAAGCTTACACGTTTGACGTGGAATACATAACGCGCGCTGATGCGGGATTACGTAAGCTTTGCGAATGGCTTGGCATTCTTATATGAAATATCGCCTTGAATTCAATCGAATAAAAAGCAAACTCCGGCTACAGCTCCAAACGTTTTTCGTCCCCATCTATAGATAGTCTCGTTCCATTCTTGTAACGAGAAAATCGCGGATAATGGACAAAAAAGTAAATTTTCATTTTAACTCTGCGGATAAGATATATAAGAAAATTTAATATTCTGGATTGATTATTCGCAAAGCATCAATGCTCGATGAAACGCTGTACTATCAGTTGGGAGCAATGTATGACTAAATTTTAAGAGGCTTATTGCGAATCATTAGCGTTTTCGTAACGTCTTAGCTTATTGGCAAAAAGTACAGCGCGCGCTTGCTTAATCGTACGGCAAAAAAATGTTTCAGGCGGAACTATTGTAAACTGAGCGTCAGTGCGAAATGTTAAGATGTTGAATAAAATTTGTTGGTAATTGTATAATATATAATGTGTGTTTTTTGCGGAGAGAACGTGAAATGTGTGGATAAGTCGATGAATTTTGGTGTTTATAAAGTGAGAATATTAGGTTTTTCGCGGTTTTGACGGGAAAGCGTTTATTTATACTTCAAGTTAGAGTCGTAAAAAAATTATGTATCATAGTTATCGGTGGGATAATGACATTTATTAGAATGAAAAATATAATCTTTTAACAATGTTCATTTTAAAATAATTTTAATTTTTTTTTTTTTTAATACTCAACTCTCACGAAACATTTGTATACGTTCGACTTTTCATTATTTACGGTAAAAATATCAAGTGCACTGCTGTAAATATAATGAAAAACGTCTGCAGAATGGACTTGGACTGTGATAGAAATATACAATTTCTCTTTAAAAAAAAAAGACAAACTACTACTCATAACAAAATATCTTTTGTAAATAAATCGAGCGGGTCCCCTTAGATTTCAAAATATACTTATGAAAGAAAGTCACTTGTAAAAGTTGTTAGCCTATGCAATTGAATAATTTACGTTTAATGTTTCTCTACAGTAGATTATAAATTTTCATAAATTACCGTAACTTAAAATCAGAGTTGTCTAATTAGCAAATTAAATCTTTATTCTTGAAATCTTAATGCTTGAAAAACAAATATAAAATTCATATGCAACTAATAATTACAAAAAAGTGACTTTTTTTTAAAAAACGATTAACAAAGCATTGCCTACATAAATATATATATATATATTTTGTGCGCAGTTATATTACGAAAATAGACTTTTTAGTTGCCGAGTGAAATCTCTGATCTATAATCAATTATTTTTGCAAAGATGAATCTTAATGAATATAAATTTATATTTATATATAAATATTGAACTGTTGTTATAACGAGGAGAGAAATATGATGACAAACGTAAAAAGATAATGCTAAAAACTAAAGTGTACATTGTACACACGTGATCGTTGAAACTATAACTGTACAACTTCCATTTTTCATACTTTGAGAACGAGATGTAATTGCGTGACAAGTTATCATTTCTTAATGCGGGTACTTCAAAGTATTACGATAATTATATGTATATAAAAATAGTCGAAGAGAGAAGATTTTCCTAAATGTTCACGAAAAGAAATATTTTCCATGTCCATGCACAGAAAGAGTCTTTAAATAACTGCGTCATCTTGTGCCAAACGCAAAGTTGAGGGAAAAAAAAAGAAATTGTACCACTCGTATCAGATATGAATCTAACGAGTTTATGCAAAACGACGACGCTAAATTTCCAATTATCTAAAGGTCGTTTTAATATTGATGTGTCTTAAAAGATAATTCCAGGGGCGATAAAAGTTAGAATCTAAACAATGAAATACGCGCAGGACCAAAGCGATTTAAATAAAGAAAATACTCATTCATCCTACATGACAACTCCAAGAAGAAAAATACCTATAACTATTAAATGATAATTAACGTTACATTTTTTACAAGAAACTTCGTAAATTATGTTTTTTCTTGTTATAAAATTTATTAGCATAATTTATTTAAGTTATTACTCAATCACTCAAATTCAATTCGAGATATCAATATTTTTACATCTTGTCAATTGAAAAATTCTAGTCAAGACCAATGAAAAAAAAATAGACGTTCAGCGTTATGGTTTTCAGATGTATATTCATACACTAATTGCTACTACGTCATCTAATTAATAAGTTCTGACGGAAAATTAATTTTTAACGAAATACTCGCCGCTCTCTTAGCATAAGTATAGCTGCGTCAAAAAGTTTTGTAGATATCGTTAGTCTACTGTCTTCTGAGTTGAAACGTTTAAATTAGAAAATTTCGAACTTTCAAAGCATCCGTAATGTCTCTAATGTTTTAACTAAACGCCAACATGCTGTAAAAATGCGCTCGTTTATAAAATCTTGTTTTTTTTTCTTTTCTCTTTTCGATAATTCCGTTTAATTTGAACTGTGGAAATAATTTTAATCGAGCTTAGCGGTTAAGGAAGAATAATATCTATCAAGAAAACGAATAAAGCCGATTGTAAGCTATTCTCTATCTCTATGCCAACCAAAGAAATAATATACTTTTTTATATGAGAGTTAAATTGATATTAAGTGTATATAATGAAATATCGATATAAAATTAAAATAAATTGAACATTTAAAGATTTGACATTTCATTTCACTCTACCTTCAATTTGGCGACTTTTCATTTAAACTCGTCACTTTATCGTTTCCGTCGGGATTTATGTTTGTAAAAATCAACAAAAAAATAAATAATTGAGATACATTTGATTCATTATTAAAATTATTCGTTTATTAAAATACTTATATTTATGTTATAAACATACATGAATCAAAGTAATCCATATAAATCTTTACAAATATCATCATCAATTTATTTACATTTAAGCTAAACGTAGACATACAACGCTACATTTTTCATTCAAAGTATAACACATATACAAAGAAAATTAAGCGTTTTTCGTCATCACAAATGCATCTAACGTACAATTCCAGAGATTACGCAACTCAACGTCGCCTCAGTCCTCCATCTCGTCCTCGGCAAAGTAAGCCTGATCGTCGTCCTCATCGTTTTGATCAACACACGGTGTAGCCCGAAGTAGTTCGCGGACTTTGAGAGCACTGGCCCTCAGCTCCATCTCGCACTCGCGTCTCTCGGTCTCCAGTGCGTCAAGCTCGACGAAGATCAGCTTGATGCTATCGAGACAAGCGCGTTGATGATCCAGAATGACCGGCCGTCCAAGGCGCTCGGATTCCCTGGCTTCCTTCTCGATCGTTAACATGGCCTTGCGATACTTGCCGATTTTTCTCACGATTTCCGGCTCGGATAACTTCTTGGCGCGAAATATGTTGGTCAGTAGGGCGCAATTTTCTTCGAGATCGGGCAGGAGTGGAGTCGAGGCCTCCGACGACGAGGTTGAAGCTTCGGACTCGCAGAAGTAATCCAGATTGATGTTGGCGAGGTCCGATAAGGAATTCTCGATTTGTACGAACCGATCGCTATCTGCGTTGTACCAGTTGTCCGTGCTGGTAACCGCGACTTCTGACTCCAGTTGGATGCTGTTGTAGTCGGAATCCTCGTGGGATCTTTCCTCGGACGATGTTGTATAGTCGGATATAATGTGGCGGAAGTGATTGTAGTCCTCGAACGACATTACAACGTCCTCGTGGCGGGCCACGTCGATGAATCCGTATCCGTAGAACTGGCCTGATGGCATTTCGATTTGGCTGCTCATCTTGGCTTGATTAAACTCGTTGAATTTTTCAGCAACTTGACACTTCTTAACACCGTAGCACTATTTATACTTGTTACCGACAATATCGAGCGTTCAAGCAACGAAATACTATTTGTATCTAATCAAGTACTGTTTTAGTCAAAGTACAGAACTAGTCTAACGAATTTCTACACTGGTGCTCTATTTATCTAGTGGCAAAAGCTGTATTTTAGCCAGTTAAGCGTATCTGCATAGCGTCTCATTTTTACCTGCATCAATTAAGCATTGGTTCGACAATAGCTTTTTCAACATACCTGAATTAATTAACATACAGCCAACACTTTTACCTAAGTACCTCTAAATGGGAATTTTATATTGAAAGATAATTATAGACGCTTGAAATAAAAATCTTCCTTTTCCCATGCAAAAGCCAGTCCAATCTTGATTTTTTTTCCTTTTCACGCGTCCACTATAAATGTTTTATAATTACGTCTTTTTTATTTGTAAAAATATTGTAATTGATTGGCTTACTAAACTCTGAATCAATAAAAAATCATACAAAAGTTTTATTAATGGCAGTATCTACAAATTTATTCAGATGTATGGTATTTACATTTGGTACAAATTTCATTTTCATCTTAAAAATAAAAAGAAAACAAGCTTTCAGACAAAGTATAAATCTCAATGTGCGGTGGATGGATTTTTTAAAATTCGGTGTATAAACTTTTTAAAAAATTCTTTTTTTTAAAATATTCTGAATTTATGAAACTTTAGTTACATAACAGTAAACGAAAAATTTATAAAAGAAAAGCATAAACAATATAATTTGTTAAAAATTTTGCATTTAATTACCAAACTTTGTACATGGAAACTTTTATGAACAAAAACAAATCTATCGCTTCTTTGCTTATAAATATGTATCGCATTGTATTATCGTCAATTGCTTTTGTACCTAATTTCATTTTAATGAGTACAATGATCTTCAGATAATCGTAAGTGCGCCTTACTATTTCTGAACCAGTATCAAATATATTATGCACAGTTTGATTACACTACCCATGATTAGTTATTTTTAATCATTTGTGCATAAATCTATATTTCCTCACTAGGACATGAAGTTCAGTAAAGAGTTTGCATAAGCCATTGGCCTTACATTAGGATGTGGCTAAAACAAATATTTTTAAAATATTAATTTAAATTAAGATGTAATACTTACTTAAGCTTAAATTGATAAAATTTGAGTACTCACCACTGCATCATATGAAGTAAACTTAGGTTTCATATCTGTACCATTTAATGTGATAAAGGCACCTTGATTACCCATGGTATCACTAAAAAATATTTATTAAGAAATTAGTTCACAATAAGTCTAAAGAAATAATGAAAATTTAATCTTGTATTTAATCATTTTACAAACTATTTACCAATAATTTGGAGCTGAGAAGACTGTTATGCATTTGCCGTCATGACCGATTTCATAGCCATCTTGTTTCACTTCATGACTTCTAACAATATACTCAAGATTATTGAGCTGCAAAAATTTGTGTGTAACATCAGGTCCAAATTGAACTCCGACTCCTCGTTTACTAGGCGACCTGCCATTTTGAGGTTGAGGATCAGACCACAATAATTCACACATTGGGCCTTCATCTGGTGGTTGCCTATTCCTATCTATTTTTCTAATCTCAGCTAATGTTACATCATCTCTAGAAAACAGTCCTCCATGCATGACCTATACACAAATTAAAGTATTTATAATCTTGTTTAACACTATTGATTGCTTACAACAGAATTAAAAAGAAAAAACATACAAGAACTTTTTTATTAATGCAATGTGCTAATGGTAACCAATTATACACTTCTGTAAACAGCTCAGCCATTTGAGGTGTGTACTTTGATTTTACTTCCCCTTCAAATCCATACATATGATTCATTGTGGCAGACTCATGATTACCTAAAATTAAAAAAAAAAACAAATAAAATAAGATTAAGAAAATAATAATAATTATGCACACATTACCTCTAGACATAAAAAAGTGTTTAGGATATAATAACTTAAATCCAAAAAGCGTAAATATACATTCAACAGAAAATGATCCTCTGTCAACAAAGTCTCCGTTGAATAACTATATAATTGTTAAGTAAAACATGATTTTATACAATAGTATACAATAGAGTTGTGTAACATACACAAGACATTATATGAAAATTTAAAGGATACGTAAGGATTTGATTCTGATGGCAATCCATTTAATTTAAAGATGTTAAGTAAATCATAGAATTGACCATGAATGTCTCCACAGATGGTAAATTTACTTTCATCTGGCACTGTGATGTCAACTAAGCTTGGCTGCTCTGTAAACAGAGCTTTGACATCAAGAAGGATTTTGTAAGCATACTTTCGATGTAATCTTTTCTGATTCTGAAACCAATCCAAGAGATCAGTCATGAATTTTAGCGTAACCTTATTATTTTCTAACTTTGGTCCTGAGTATTCATCTTCAATAGCTAAAACATCAAAGAAAACAGAATAAAAGAAACATCCAAACGTGTAGTACACAGTGAATCCATGAAAAGTCACATACTCATAGCTTCGAGATTAATGCTGTCGGATATGCTCTTTTTATTCTCATCGACGGCAATAGCCTTTTCAAAGGCCAGCTTCTTGACAATCTTGTTGCACTCTGTGTATTTGTTCTTGGCATCCTTATCGTTAGGCCTAGCCTTCATCACGGTCTCATAATCTTTGAGGGCAAGCTTGAATTTGCCAAGGGACATATTGGCAGCAGCTCGCCTGTAGTAGCCCTTGACGTAATTGCGATCGAGAGCGATCGCCTCGGAAGCATCGTTGAGCGCGTAGCCAAAGCACTCTATCTTGAGGTAGGCGAAACTCCGGTTTGCATAGTAGATAGCCGAGGGATTGAGCTCGATGGCTCGGGTGTAAAGGGCGATCGCCTGGTCGTAATTCTGAACTGCAAAACATAAGGAGAGTCAGGGGAGAGTTTGCGAGGAAAGCTGCGTCATCGCAATCGCGCGAGAGCGGCAATTAACGTCCGAGTCACCGCGATCATCATCGGGGAGAGACCGCCAGCCGCGGGCAAAAGTGGGGTTAAGTCTCGCAGGCCGGAGAGGCACGCACGTGATCCTCGCGTTGAAGCTCCCCGCCGGCGTAATCGGCGTCGACGCAGCCGCTCCCGGGTAGCTAAATCAACGAAGGACGAATTTACCTTTGAAGAACTCGTTGGCCTTCTCCTTGTACTGCTCGGCCTCGGCGATCTCCTCGGGCGTTGGGCTGCCTGCCGGCTGCTCCGCGCTCTCGGCCATCGCTTTCTCTCGCTCTTCCTCTATCTCTCTTTCTTGCCCTCTCGGAGGTAGCCTCTGTGTCGCGCACTATCCGCAACCTCGACACGAGCTCTCTTGGCTGTCCGCTAACCCGGTGTGTCTGTCCAACGGAGCCCGGCACGCTGGCAGCCTCCTTGAGTACTACGAAGCTGGGCCGGGCTGACGGCGTGCCGACGACGCGCTTCGGAGCATTTATCGCGACGACGAGACGGGGAAGAAGGGGCAGCGCAATGGAGAGAGAGCGAGAGAGAGAGAGAGAGAGAGAGAGATGAGAGGAGCTGCGGAGAAAGAGAGAAAACCGGCGTTGCTATATAAAATGTGTATGTGTGTATATATATATCTGTAAGTAATTGAGCCTTCTGCCTTGCTACTTTGCTAGCAAAGCTAGATCTCTCTCGTTGGGCCAAAGGCAGCGCAAAAGCATAGGCGCGAGTGCGCGCTCGGCGTATAGCCCGAAAAGGAAAATCACGCTTCCCGGAGACCCGCGTTTCTTACTCTCCTCTCCGCGCGCACACGATTCTATCCAACCTTCTCGCTCCGGCTCTATTTTCCTCCTATTCTCTCTCTCTCTTTCTCTTCCTTCCCTCTCCTGTTCTCCGCGAGAATAATATGCTTGCCAGCTTGCTACACAACGGTCTTCATACCGAAACCGAGGCTTCTTAGAAACTGGATTGCTCCGTTTTCGATTTGCTGGAGCGAAAAGCGAGATCGGAGCTAGGATACTTTGTGTGCGCAGCATAATTTCGCGAGTGTAACCCTTTTCTTCGCCCCTTGCTTACCCTCCTCCACCTCCTCTTACTTTCGCGCTACTGAATAATAGGCGTTTTTAAAACGCGCGTGCGGCGGTAATTGAATTCTCGAAAATCGCGTGATCCCCCGCTGATTTAATCGATAATTTTGCAATTTCGGATGGGATCGAGATTGCAAAAATATTGATTGATCGGATAAAGAGAGAAGAAAAAAGTGAAATTTATTATCATTTTTTGTTTGCGTTGTTTTGATGTATATTTTAGATAAAAAGACGTATCTTTTATACGAATACTTCTCATGCCTTATTACACGTCTACTTTTTCAGAACATTTTATTTATTCGCAACTCCGTGTTCAATTATGTCATGAAAAATGTTATTGCGTCTTGCAAGAAGAAAAAAATTCGTAAACAGGCACTGAACAGAAGCGACGAGAGAGTGAATAACTCGCAATATTATGATAGTGATGAAATGTTCGGAATATCCGTATTGAGTTAAGACAATCGAAAAATAAAAGACAAACGAAAAATACCTCGGGTCTTCTTGAATTTCACATTGAATTGAATAATTTTTTAAAATTATTTCAATCGTATCTACTGCAGCGTCGGAGTTAGATATATATAGACAAAGTTCGGCACTAGTGTTTAAGTACACGTTAGAAATGGAAAACGACGCGATTTATTTAATTTGAAATGAGCGCGATCGGTTGCATCATCCTGATTATAAATTAAAATTTATTGATCCATCACAAAAACGAACAATCGAGGGAGAAAATTAAACGAGTAATAAACGAAGCGTAACTGGTATCAATGAACAGCAATAATGTAGCGCACATGTTCTACGAAGGAAGCATTGGCATTTCAAACACACCTGTCGGTAATTTTTTATGATAAATCTTTAGCGTCTCTCGAAATAGAACGCAATAAAATATTCGAAGTAATTCAACAAAATTGCTGGATAAAGGAATATACATCTATCGAAATTTGACTGTACAATGTGTTCACCCCCCCCTTTGGCCGGGGGACGCTCCGGGCCGATCACTTCGGGGCCATATATACAGGTGTACAGGCACACACCGACATACCGTGTGTTTACTGGGCTGCGCGCTGCGTCAGTGACGTGCAAAGTTGCTAACATCAACACTGATGAGCTGCTAATAACGTACTGCTGGTGTGTAAATCTGACAGTGACAATGACTCGGCGAGCGAGGTAGCGTTTCTGTTTCCGTTCAAACGCTTTCTTTTCAACATATCATTTCCAACGCTCTGCTAGATTCGCTTCTTTCGTTAAACTACCATGGTAACTATCACGTCTGCTAGGTTATACGCGACTTTTTGCTGAGAGACAAGTGTTTTGTTGGGAGCAGGGCAAAAGCAATTAGTGGAAAAAGATGAGCGATAAGTTTGTCTTTTTGGAGTCTATGGACATATTAAGCACGCTCCCCCAATATCAGCCGATACTTTTGGCATTTGTTGCACTATGGATAGCTTGGTATTTCATTAAGAGAAGACACCAGACCGAGGATACGTCCAGCGATGAACTTGACAGGAAGTTGGACGAGTGGAAACCGGAGTCACTTATATCTGACATTCAGAAGGATCATCCTTCGTTGAATCCTAGAAAAATAACATCTAAGGTTGGTAAGAGGATAATCGTTGATGGCCATGACTGCTTGAATTTGGGAACTCACAATTACTTGGGATTGACGGAGCATAATGAGGTTGAAAGAAATGCTATTGAATCTATTAAAAAATATGGAGTTGGCTCCTGTGGACCAAGAGGTTTTTACGGGACTGTAGATGTACATTTAGAGTTGGAAGAGCGGTTAGCTAAGTACATGCAAATGGAAGAAGCTGTTGTTTATTCATATGGATTTAGTACAATAGCATCTGCAATCCCAGCTTATTGTAAAAGGAAAGACATCATTTTTGCAGATGAAAAAGTGAATTTTTCAGTACAGAAAGGACTTGAAGCATCAAGGTCTAAAGTTATTTTTTTTAAGCACAATGATGTGGAAGATCTTGAAAAACTATTGAAAACTCATGTTGGGGTAAGCAAGAAAAATTCTAAGAAGGTTGAGACAATAAAAAAGTTTTTAGTTGTGGAAGGTATCTATATCAATACTGGTATCATTTGCCCTTTACCTCAGTTAGTTACTTTATGTAGACAATATAAGCTACGATTATTTGTTGATGAATCTGTTTCATTTGGAACACTTGGAGAAACTGGGCGAGGAGTCAGTGAATTCTTCAATATTCCAAGACATGAAATTGACATGATTATGGGTATGTTTTTAAGAAATATGTTAAGCAAATCTTGAAAGTTCAGATTAATAATTGTCAAAATTTTTTTTCAGGCACCCTGGAATGGGCTATTGGCTCCATTGGTGGTTTTTGTGTTGGTTCATCATTTGTTATAGAGCACCAAAGATTAGCAGGCTTAGGCTATTGCTTTTCTGCTTCACTACCACCACTTTTAACTTCAGCAGCTATTTCATCCTTAGATATAATGAAAAATAAGCCAGAATTATTCCAAACTCTTAAAGAAAACTGCTGTAGCTTTGATGAAGGTGTTAAAAAGATAGCTTACTTTGAGTGCCCAAGTTCTGCTGAGTCTCCTGTAAAGCACTTATACTTAAGAGAAAAATCAAATTACGACAAAGAACACAAATTGCTTAAAGAAATATCCAACAAATGCTTGGAAGCTAAATTATCAGTTGTGATTCCAGCTTATTTGCAAGCTGAGAAAGAACTTCCACGTCCCAGCTTGAGAATATGCATTTCTGCTGCTTTGAATCAAAGCGATATTGACTTTGCATTAAAAACTATAGAGAATTGTGCCATGCAAGTTTTGTTGGTGTGAGTTTATGGATACATCCTGTCAAATTAATGCTTAAAAATCAAAATTTATTATCTGTATAATTGTATGATATAATTATTGCAGTTATTGGTAAAGAGAAAATATTATCTAATGCGGTTGCAACTTGTAAATAAAATTTATTTACAAATATATAAAACTACTAAATAATTTAATACGCGACAGTTGGACGATCGAGAGACAGTAAACATCTAAGAGCAGGTCTTCTTCGGACGTCTCCTAGCTCCGCATTTGCTCTTGCTCCTTTTCCTTTTGACTTTCCTTTTGGAACCACAGGCTTGTCGCCGCTGGCGGAGCTGTTCGCGAACTGCCATCTTGCGGTATACAGCCTTCTCGCAGTCCGACAATTCGGACCACTTCATTGCGGCTTCCTTGGCGATCGCGGCAACGCGAACCTTGCAACTCTGGTTGTACAACATCTCGAGGAAGAAGATGATGAAGGGATTGCGGGAGCGAGGCTTGCGCGCCTTGCTTTTGGCTTTGCTGCGGCGCCGGCATTTCGAGGCCGAACGCGATCGCGAGCAGCCCTTGCGCTTGGGCCTCGGACAGGAGGGCTTGGCTCTCGGGCAGGAGGGCTTCTTTTCCGGGCAAGACGGTTTCTTCTCCGGGCAGGATGGCTTTTTCTCCGGGCAAAGGGGCTTCTTTTCCGGGCAGGACGGCTTAGCCGGCTTTTTCTCCGGGCAGCTGGCGCTGTAGGGTTTCGGCTCGCAGCGAGGCCTCTTGTTGCACCTCCCAGTGTAGAGCTTTTTCAGGAAGTTGTCCGCAGGCTCGCGATCGTCCTCGACTACGTCGCTATCGTCGGAGTCCAACTCAGCGTCGTATCTGTAGAGGATCAATCGTTGGCAAATTGATTAATCCCCGAAAGAGTTGAAGAGTGAAGAGTCGGAGGCCAAGGAAAGCGCGGCTCCGCATTGCCGGTCTTCAATAAGCGCCTCTAATTTATGTTTCAAATAAATCGCGACTTTTGGCGCTTGAATAAACGCGCGTCGGAGCTTTACCGCGATACTCTCTCGGACTACCCATTTTTTTTTAATGGTCAACGGTACCTGTGATAATCGTTTTTTCTTAACGATTTATCAAATCTGACGAGGCTTAATACGTATGAGCTTGGTATGATGTCATTTGAAAAAATTGCAATTTTCGGCTTAAGGTTAAGGTGGAACTTTTCTATGGTGTGTCTTTGAAGCTGAGATTAATTTTTCTTACCGTCTCGGCATGTGGTGATAAGGCTTTTTCCTTTCGCTCATTTTGCTTTGGATATTTCGATTTTTTAACGCACAAGAATTTTGAATTTTACAGATTTGGTGTTAGATCATCATCACGGTGAATTTTAGTTTGCGAATCTCAAAAATAACGACAGGTCCTTCCGCTTGAAGTTATATTTAGTTTATTTAAAACTGCATAATTCTCGTATCGACCTGTGTGAACTTGTTTTTCACGTTTCCATTTAATTTTTATAGTAAATAATAAATCGTTCTTATTGATGGGCCACTTGCTTAAATGTTTTTTTTTCAACACTCCGTGCGTAAAGATCGATTTTCCGCACGCTCAGCAATTCAAATTTGCGTAAAATTAAGCTTTACACTCGTCGTGTTGAAAAATACGGTTTGGAACTTGTGCGAGAAAGAGATTTTTACCTCGTGTGAACTTTTCGCAAACATTACACGAGGCAAGAATATACTTTTTTCGCACCAAGTAGCATCGAAATGTATTATTTAATCACGCCTTTTCATTCAAACATCCCGCTGTCAGAATCGGTAAAGTAGATTCACAGGTACAGCATATACCTACAAAACCGGAAGTTGATATGCAATGGCGCTACGATCGAAGGCCCGCGCAAAGCACGCGTTGCCGTTTCGTTCACTTGCGTCCACTCACGTAGCTGAGGTAAGATCGCCGACAATGTTTTTTTCGTTGTTCTTTAACTTGATCCAATTTTTGCAAAGAAAAATACTCAAAAATGTAGACATTCGTTGATAATTATTGTCGGTTTATAAAAATTTTTATTGAATTTCTTAAAATAAAAATTGGAATTCAATTTTGAAATGGGTTTGATTTTGGGGTTATGTCGCCACGTGGCTTTGACTTGTAAACTACTAGTCGGATGACAAGTAAATAAGTACTTATTTAAATATTTAAATAAGAAAAAAAAATATTCAAAAAAATATGATGAAAATAAATCGCGACCGAAAATCCGGTTTAACACTCGGAAGCTAGAAATAGCTGAACCCATCCGAGTGTCGGTATTAATGTTGAAAAATGCATCTGGTGCAGTCTGATTTTATTTTTAGAGTATATAATTTCATTCTTCTGTTTATTACATTTAGTAAATAAAAAATAATTTTGTGTTGCAGTCCTTAAATTCCTTAAGGTATCCCTACACAACTTAAGATGGGTAGGGAGGATAAAGCTACCTGGAAAGCAGGCTATTTCAGCAAGCTTATTGTAAGTATTTTTGTATTATTTGTAAAATGTAATTTATAGTAATAATTATAAAATTCTTACAAATTATTCTGCATATTTCTATCACAATGAGAACTAAATGATCTGTTATAATAAAAGTATGTTTTAATTTTGGTATTTTATTAATCAACAACTTCTTTTATCTGTATAGAAATAGCAGCTTAGCTTATTTAACTGAAATAATTAATTTTTTTTTATATGATGAAAAATATTAACGTCTGAGAAGTTGGTTACCGATCAGAAGCTAGAAATAGCTGAACCCATCTGGTCGCAACTTTGTTGTTGCTAAATGCACTTAGTGCAGTCTGATATTTAACAAAAAAATTTATATATATATAATTATTGTTATAGAATGTATTATAAAACTAGATTTGTTATGCTTTCAGCAACTCCTGGATGACTATCCAAAATGCTTTATCGTGGGCGCGGACAATGTCGGCTCAAAGCAGATGCAGCAAATTCGTATGTCGCTACGAGGTACCGCTGTCGTCCTCATGGGTAAGAACACCATGATGCGCAAAGCCATCCGCGGACACATTGAGCGCAATGCCGCCTTGGAGAAGCTGTTGCCGCACATTAAGGGAAACGTTGGTTTCGTCTTTACGCGCAGCGACCTTGTCGAAGTTCGTGACAAGCTTCTGGACAACAAAGTCCGTGCTCCTGCCAGGGCTGGAGCCATTGCTCCTCTCAGTGTCATCATCCCTGCCCAAAACACCGGCTTGGGTCCTGAGAAAACTTCCTTCTTCCAGGCTTTGAGTATCCCTACCAAGATTTCCAAGGGTACTATTGAAATCATCGTAAGTATCACAGTCTATCAATTTACAATTAACATAAACTAAAATATATTAAGTATTAAATTTTGTTTATTTGAATTCAGAACGATGTCCACATCTTGAAACCCGGTGACAAAGTAGGAGCTTCAGAAGCTACACTTCTGAACATGTTGAACATCTCTCCTTTCTCATACGGTCTTATTGTTGAGCAAGTATACGACTCAGGCACCATCTTCGCCCCTGAAATTCTGGACATCAAGCCCGAAGATCTCCGTGAGAAATTCTTGGCTGGAGTTGCTAACTTGGCATCTGTTTGTTTGGGTATTGGTTATCCCACGATTGCCAGTGCGCCACACAGCATTGCCTACGGTTTCAAGAACTTGTTGGCAATTGCCGCCGTCACCGATGTTGACTTTGCTGAGGCCTCTACTATCAAGGAGTACATCAAGGTATGTTAAAAAGTAACATTTTTCTTAAAGAAAGATTAAAGACAAGCCACTAGACGTTATCAATTTTTATATTATCAGATTAAAAAGTATAAAATTGTTTAATATTGAAAAATGATACTGTAGAATTTTACAGTGAAAATGTTCTTTTAAAATAACAAAGTAACTTGATTATTTATTTTATACTAACTTAAATTTTTCCAAGCAAAGTTTATAAAAAGACAAACTGTATATTTTATAGTTTAGAAAAAAATGTTAAATGATGAACAATTTTGCGTCCGAGATGCCGAGTCACGATCAGAAGCTAGAAATAGCTGAACCCATCTGGTCGCGGCTTCAATGTTGATAAATGCATACAATGCAGTCTGATATTACGACGAATGATTCATCATATTTGAAAAGTAGTTTGCAAACGATTGAGTAATAAAAACTTAATTCTTTACAGGACCCAAGCAAATTCGCTGCTGCCGCAGTCGCTGCTGCTCCAGCTGCAGCTGCCGCAGACAAGAAGGAAGAAAAGAAAGAAGAGAAGAAAGTCGAGTCTGAATCTGAGGACGAGGACATGGGCTTTGGACTTTTCGACTAATTTTTTACCGACGACAAGGCCTCGTGCTAAAACGATTTTTACTGTTGACGCTTATCGCCGACGTCCAAATAAAGCACCAGGATTAATATAAAAAAAATCAATTTGCATTATTATTATTATTATCATTATCATTATTATTATTATTATTATTATTGGCGTTAATCCAAAATTTCCCTAAGTTTTTCTGCGTCAAAACGTTAAAGCCGGCATTATCTTATCAGAACCTGTCTCCACATGTATATAACCAGTTGAGCATAAAAATGAGGAAAAATTAAATTTATTCAAATCTCTAGAATATTGCTCAATACTTATCAAAGTCGTGATCGTGAATTAATTAGTCAGTCGGTTGTTGCGACATTCACATTATTTGGAATTAACATCCGTCGAATTTCATTCTTTTTATTCCAACATCTATTCACGAAGTTAGCAAACTTTTAGAATTAGTGACTCAGCTGTCTCAGCTCCAATTAAAAAGAGAAAAACAAAAATTTTAGCCACGTAAAACTTCCCGTCGCGCACGGATAAGAAAAAAAAAAACAAGTACCGCGTAAGAAAAAATAACGGAAAACCACATCGAACAGCAGCGTCGGTTAAATTGCACCCGCAACTGCAAGTTGAAAGGAAAAAAAAGTGCAGGAAGATTAAATAAAGAAAAAGGTATAGGAAGCAGGCATATCGAAGGCCACGCGCGCGCGCTCTCGTACTTATAATACGCGAAAGAAAATTGCGGGGGATTATATCGTTCGAAGCGCGGAGTAATTTTCCAGGAAGCCGAGTACGAGTTGGGCCCCGATCGCGCCTCGTCCCAGAGAGGGAAAAAAGTCTGGCAAAGAGTACTGCGCTCTCGCCTGTGCTTGGAAAAAGGAGCGCGACAGAAGGAGTGAGGGAAGCGGCAAGGAATGCGCGGCGCTACTGTAGAATAAGCACTCGCTGCGTTCGCTAAAGCTACCGCTTTTTAGAGAGAGAGGCACACTTGACGCCGGAGCGGCGCGGCCCAGTCAGTCAGTCGGTCTCGGGAGTGTCGCGCGCGCCGCGGAATCGACGGGGCAGTCGCGCCGGCAGTTCCGCCTGACACTCGTCCCCTCGGCTATATAAACAAAGCCGCCGTTGTTGTTTCCCGCAGTACAGTCCTGTGCGTCGGAGCGGCCGATCGTAGTGCAACGAGCTCTATATATATATATACGTGATATAAAGAGAGAGGAACAACACACACCGGCAGCGAGCATATCACGAGCGCGTTTCAAGCTCTATCTTAGGCAGAAAAGCAGTCGCTCTCGAGGATGGGGCTGCTGTCGGAGGGAAGCCCGCTAAGTTGGGAGGAGACCAAGCGGCTTGCCGACCATGTGCGCAAGCATGGCATCAAGCAGTTCATCAACTTGTACAAGAAGCTCAGGGACAGACAGGGCGACGTGCTCAAGTGGGGCGACGAGGTTGGTTTGTTGTTCAATTTATCTCTGCTGTTGCTGCTGCTACTGATACTCTCTCTCTCTTTCTCGTGCCAGCCACGAGACGACAGAGACACTCGCTTATGGTAGTGGCACATCCGCCTTTGTTTTTTTATTATGCTTCTCCAAGCAAGCTTGGCTCGCTTGGAATTTCAAGATACGGATATTCGATAGCCGGGAGACTTGAGGCATTATACGTGAGCATGCAAGGTCGGAGCCTCCCCGCACTCTCTTGCTCACTCTCGTGAGAGAGAGAGAGAGAGAGAGAGAGAGAGAGAGAGAGAGAGAGAGAGAGAGAGAGAGTGCGATGTCGAAAGGCACTGGTACGCGCCGTTGTTAATTATGATAATTCTGACATAATACGCAAACAGCCACGTTTTACGTTTTTTTTCTTCATAAACACAGCTTTTTCATTTGTAGCTAAAAATTGTTTCTACATTTGAAAAATATTATTATTGATTGATTGATTCAATAATCATTATTGCCTTATAATGAGTAACAAAATTACATTTTAATGTAAACATGAATTTGATAAAAATGTTAATTCCTGAGCAATGTCATTGCATTGATTTTCAAGTACTACTAGCTTACTCATGTTCTTTGACATATCTTTTATCAAACTGGTAAATCTAACTTTAAACATTGCTGTGTAATAATATACTTTTCCTTATCTATATCATGACTATGCACTTTCAAACTCAGATCTGCAATGCACTTTTATAGTGTGATAATACCTATACCTTTTTGTACAGCATTGATATGATAGTTTTACTTGGAAATATAATTGACTATTAACAGAAATCTGACTTGTTTTTCACTTTATTTCATCATGTGTTAAAATGTAATGACTTTAAATATATTTAAAAAAATTTGATTGCTATCAAGGAAATAAGATAACAAGTATCTTGTTTTTTTGATAGCAATCAAAAAAATATATTTATGTTAAACTAAACTAAATAAAACATAATCACTTAATATTAAAAATATAAAAGTTTTAATATAAAGTTTATACTAGTTACTTGCAATTAAAAATCTCAATATACTGTAATGTATTTCTTTTATGCAGTTATTGCAGAAAGTTTATTAGTTATTACTCTTAATAAATAACTTTAATTAATAATTGAAACTTAATTAAGTAAATTATATTATATAAATTTATATTTCATAAAAACAAATAGTTTATTAGTTAAGTCCTTGAAACTTGAAAGTTTGAATATTACCTGAGTTAAGTTTTTTTAATATGTGACTAAAGACCAAACTTTTTTTCAGGTGGAATACATCCTGGTTAAATTCAATGATAAAGAAAAAACTGCAAAAGTATCATTGAAAGCAGAAAAATATTTGCCATTGTTACAAGAAAAAGAACATGCAGAACCACAGTGAGTTGAACATTTTTTTATAATTTAACTATGTCATATTTTTATTGCTTTAAAAAAATTATGTAAAAAAATACCCAGTTTAATTTTGAAGATTTATTTTACAAATTAAACAATCATTATTATTTTCAGTAATGTAAAATCACTTTGGCGTCCAGAGTATGGTGCTTATATGATTGAAGGAACACCAGGAAAGCCTTATGGTGGCCTTTTAGCCCATTTTAATATTGTAGAAGCAAATATGCAATACAGAAGACAAGAAGCTTCTCAACTGTTAGACTCTGGAGAAGTCTTAATGTCTCTCACAAATTTTCCAAGGTTAGTTTTATTGAAAAGACCTTCTTTTATTAAAAGCAATCAACTCTCTTCATAAATATAATTGCCATGCAGATTAGGTGCTCCAGACTTTACAGATCCACCAGCTGTTCCTACTCCACACACAGGGGCATCCAGAAGTCTTTTCTTTCCTGATGAAGGCATTTTTTCAGGACATCCAAGGTTTAAAACGTTAACTAGAAATATAAGAAGTCGCAGAGGAGAAAAAGTTGCAATCAATTTACCAAGTAAAGACATTTTTTCATTAAATATTTATTAACAAAGTTCTGTCCTTTTTTTCGCAGACGCGAAATAGAACAGTTTATTTTGTAATAGAAATCAATTAAAACATTTTATAAACAGTATCCATTTATTTATAATTATTAATATTTCAGTCTATAGAGATAAAAACACCCAGTGGCCATTCAAAGAAAACTTGGCTGAACTCGGTGATGACGGTTCAAGCGAAAAAGCTGCCAAGGAGAATCACGTGTATTTAGATGCTATGGGATTTGGTATGGGCTGTTGTTGTTTGCAGCTAACTTTTCAGGCATGCAATATTGAAGAAGCGCGAACGCTGTACGATCAGTTGACTCCTCTTTGTCCTATTATGGTAAGTATTTCTTGAGATCGGCACGTTAGTTTCTCCTTAAGGGATGCAATACGGACGCTAAAGTAGAAAATCTCTCACGCGTGCCTTACAGAAAATATTTATTTCACGTTCAACAGCTGGCTCTTACCGCTGCCAGTCCGTTTTATCGTGGCTATATAACGGATGTCGACTGCCGCTGGAACGTCATCTCATGCTCCGTGGATTGCCGTACCGAAGAAGAACGTGGCCTGAAGCCGCTTAAGAACAATAAGTTCAGGATTGACAAATCTCGCTATGACTCCATTGACTCGTACTTAAGTGAGGAAGGAGCTAGATATAACGATGTGCCTCTCGTTTACGACGAAGAAATCTACAAAGAGCTTAGAGACAACGGCATTGACAAATTACTAGCACAGCATGTCGCTCATTTGTTTATAAGAGACACTGTTTCTTTATTTTCCGAAAAAGTTCATCAAAATGATTGTGAGGATACTGATCACTTTGAGGTAACAGTTTTTCAATGAAATTTAATGAATACAATTTTAAGTAAATTTTTGTTATTAAACACTTAGTTTGTTGCTTTATTGTTACTTTTTAGAATATACAATCTACAAACTGGCAAACTATGCGGTTCAAACCTCCTCCGGCAAACTCCTCTATTGGTTGGAGAGTCGAATTCCGGCCATGTGAAGTACAAATTACTGACTTCGAAAACGCAGCAATAGTTTGTTTTGTAGTACTTTTAACGCGAGTTATTCTAAGTTATAAACTTAATCTTTTGATACCAATTAGTAAAGTTGATGAAAATATGGCAAGAGCACAAAAAAGAGATGCAGTTAAATCACAAAAGTTTTGGTTTAGAAAAGATATTACATGTGACACTCCGCAAAGCGACGTGAAAGACGAATATATGGAATTCACAATAGATGAAATTGTGAACGGAAAGGTTTGTTTTCATACAATTACTATTCATGTAAAAGCATTAACTTGATATATGCTAAATAAATTTTAATTTCTATGTAGGAAGGCACTTTTCCTGGAATAATTCCTTTGGTCAATTCTTATCTTTCAAGTATGGATGCAGATGCAGATACTCATTGTACCATACAAAGATACCTTAAATTAATTCAAAAGCGAGCATCTGGTGAACTTTTAACCACAGCAAGTTGGTTAAGAAAAGAAGTGATTAATCATCCAGATTATAAGTAAGCAAAACATTTTTTAAACTTATTTATGTAATTACAAATTCCATTTTTACTATATACATAATATTTTTTCTTTAGGCAAGACTCGAAAATCTCACAATTAATAAATTACGATTTACTTAAGAAAATTCAAAAAATTGAATCTAACAACGAGACGTGTATTGAATTACTCGGACCATGTACAGTTTCTAAAACTTCTGAAACAGTTCCAAATGCAATGGTTAAGGCTGAACACTGTCCCTTGCCAGATTAAATAGTATAATTATTAATTATTGAGCCGAAAAGTGTATTAATATTATATTTTTAAATAATTTTATTGTATACATTTGTATTTTATATTTGTAATATACAAAAATACTGATCTGCTATTCTTAATAAATGTGCACCAAGTGCTTCAGAGTGAGAATCTTTTAAAAAGTGTAGGATTGTAATTGGCATTTAAAAATCGTTGCCTTACAGTATCGTTAAACAGTTCAATCTATTAAAGAAATAAGTTTGTTGGAATTTTTTTAAAAATTATTTACAGAAATAAAAACAAAATATGTCAAAATCTTTAGCTTCTATTGATCTTTTGATTTACTAGATTCCTTGTTAGTTCTGTACGATATATAAGTATTCCATACAATAGCTACTGACTGTACAAATAAAACTTGATAATGTAGTGGAACAAGATAGAAGTTAATTAACTGCACTGCAGGCCACAGCTGAAAATAATTTTTTGTTGTTGATAAATTCAAATGTTTTCATTATTGCAATTGTATTGTCAAAGAAATTCATCATAAATACCTTATAATTATTAAGCAATATATCTGGATATTCATCTTCTAATTTTAATTTAATACTATTAAAATCGTTTCCTTGCATACCAGCAATGACACTTAACAACACTAGTATGAAAGCTGGTGCAAATAGTAGCTGATCACATGCAACTTTTTTTAATACTGTTGCAACTCCCTTTGAACCAAAACGTTTATCTAATACCCCATACCACGTTCTTGTAGCTGGACCCTGAAACAATTAGTAAAAAAAAATTAACGAAATAAACAAAAGGTAAAAATTGCACAGTATTGCTTCATACGCGATCGAGGTTTTGAAATTTCTCGATTTATCACTATCTCAAGAACATCCGATATTATTATTCAGATAAGTTTGATTACTTCCACAACAATCTACCTTTATATCGATGTTACGGGGGAAAAAAATGAAAAAAGCCTTTACTCACAACAAAGCCAAAGCCAACGAAGGCAAACTTTGCGGTACGCACGAGATCCAAATCTCGAATCGACCTCTTTTCCACGAAGTTCTGAGCTATCTGATCGCCAAGTCCCATAAGAAAACCTGCGCAATTAATCAGCCGGTTAAACAAGAAATGCGAAAGAGAAAAAGGAAAATCGGCAAGAGCCGTTGAATGATCGGTTAGAAAGGAAAGCTTACCAGCTTGCACGGCTTGAATGCCAAGCGGGTAGCTCCTAAGCAGACGCTTGTACGCCGAGAAGAGCCGATTCATTGCGCCTTCGTCGGAGGCTGAGACTGTCGGCTGCTGCTGGCTGCTGCAGCTCCGACGATGATCGTAACAGCGAACACGTGCGCGCGCTTGGCGCTTGTTGTTGGCCGCCGGGGAAATTTAGCGCCTTCAGAAAGATATCCTCGCCCTCGCTTATTTCGCACGCTATTGCACGTGTGTATCATGAGCCGGCTGGCGTACAGACGAAAGAGGGGATTTGTCGTTTCGCATTTATTTTCGGAGGATCGCGCGATTCGCTCGCTCTCTCTCTCTCTCTCTCTCTCTCTCTCTCTCTCTCTCTCTCCCTCACTTTCTCTTATTTTGATGATGCTGGGGAATGATATGATGTACTGAATTTAAACTTGTCCATTTGTCGACCAATCAGCTGTCTGGATTAGCTCGCAGACTGCGCTTTAATTTTGGAGATTCTCTTTCGGAGTCGGTATTCGGTTCGATTTTCGTTTTAAAAAATATCGTTGGTATGTTATGTAACAGTAACAAGTCATGAATTATTGTCAATTACAAGTTTATCTAATGTGACGTATGGTCTTGTTAGGATAAGATTAAAATAAAATTGAAATAGAAAAAATACATTTTTATGTGCCTTTTGAAAAAAAATAGAGAATATTAAATTTAACTAAATAATTATACAGTTTCATAATATTGTTCAATAAATTTGAAGAGTTATTTTTTAATAAGTACATGAATCTGTTGGCATAGCAGTATGTAGATATTATTGCTTCATCATTAATAAGACAAGTCTAATTATTGCTGTATGTTTATTGGCTACATCTAACTGTAGATATATTAACACTAGTTTCCATTGACACTATTTAGTCTTATTTTGTTTTATCAGTTCTTTTTCAATTGCAATTACATAAACACATTTACAGTTTCCTTTCAGTTTTAATAAATAAAGTAGTATATACTACTAGAATATCCATCCTAGAAAAGAAAGAAATAATAAAATATTCTAAAATTATACAATTTATACATATTTTTATGTCCTTACTAGTGGCTGAGTTTAATTTAGAAACACAGTGTTGCTTTATTAGGTTTCTTTAGCTTTTAAGAACAGTGACAATCCCTTTGCAGCAATGACACTCAACATCAAATTAATTTTCAAACCTATTTTGATTTTTCTTGTACTTATCAAGTCACCTAGTGATGCTATTGTCTTGCCAGGCCTATTAAAACAAAAATCATTAGTGCATATAAAAGTAAACATTCAGATATTGATAATGTAAGCAATAACACATGAGTTAATACTTGAAAATTTGACTTTTAAGCTTATAATGTATTAAATAATTTTGTTCGTCTAAGAATACATTATCTGCTATTCAGAGTACAGAATAGAAATTGTTATCATATCGTAATAAACAAAATGAGACAACAAATACTATTGAACACTAACCTCACTTTTTCGAAGCTTAGCCTGCAATAATCGTTCTTGTTTTTCTATTACTTTTTTGAAACCTTTATTGTAATTAATTTTTCTTTTCATTTTACAATTACCTCACACCGACTTTTGGGACCACTAAATGTTGAAACCCGCGAAAACAGATATAAAGGCCGTACGGAACTTTTGTTGGAATTAAAATTTAGCGAATATAACGATAGTGTATTTTTAAAAAATATGCTTTACAGTGATATTAATAATCTGACTTAAAATATTTTTTGCGCGCAGACCGTAAGCGAAAATAAAATAAAAAATAATAGGATTTTCATCAAGAAAAACGAAGAATACCTGTTGTCGATGCTAAATCGACAGCAGAAACAAAGATAAGAAATTTCCAATGTTGTCACATTTACGCGGTCAATGTGGTATTATTAAAAACCAAATTCATAAAAATAAATAATTGTAAGTTTGCACTAATTTTTTAAAATTTTATATAATATCATAAGAATAGTACATTGTAATGAGTTTTTTTTTCTATTACAACACAATTTTTATCCATTCTTGTAATATTTTGAAATACGTAAAATTAAAAACCGTAAAAAAGTTATTCAAATGTAATTGAAAATTCTCTAATTAAAATCAGAAGCCAATAAACTAAAAAAAAAAATAACGACATAATGATCATTAAAGAAAATAAATAATCGAATGACGATAAAAAAGTAAAGTCAAAGAGGTGGCGGGGGGCAATAAAACGAAATCACATCGCAGTAATTAATAATCATATTTTAATGACGCAATGATTGTACAAATGGATCTCCCACCCAGACGTCTCCACCTAACCGAGGAGCAATAACAATAAATACAGCAGTAATAATCGTTTACAATTATAATCAATAATCATAAATGACAGACTCGGCAGAGTGTTCGACTACTGAGACCTTTTTTTCCCCCTCTTCATCATCATTTTATTACATAAGTTTAAAACGCAAAAATTGCACGCCTCCTCCTCGACTTTTTTATTTTCCCATTTTTATTTATTTTCCTCGACCGTTTTTTTTTCTCTCATGTATATTATATATTTATATATAATCGTGATTTATATTATGTAGGATTCATCTTGGTTTTCTTCTTTTTTTTTTTTCATCGACTTCGTAAAACCCTCGATACTTATTTATTTTTCTCCTTCTTCTCCTTCTCTCTTTCTCGCTAAATTCTCCCTTAGTCTGAAAAAATTTACGAAACAAACACGAAGGAAGAGATTATCTAGAAAGACTCGTTAATCGCCTGTTTCGCCGTCGCTTTCGCACTCTCGTCCTTTCATTCGCGTCCTCTCGACTGCTCTTTCCTCTTCCTTCTTATACACAACGTATAACATACGACCCCTCTCGCGTTCGATCGAAATTTCTCCATTATCCGTTATTAAGCTATTTTAACATTTTTCGATTAACCTTCCTCGTTCTATAAGCAGTCAACTGCTGCCGGCAAATAATTTCATCGTCAACGTTATGGCGTCTCGTTCACGAACGCTCGCACCCGTTTAATTGTAACCCCTGGCAAGTGGAAGCCAGTCAAGTTGTCCAAATGATAAAAATGAAAAAAAAAAAAGAAATTCATCAAATTCGTTACTTTCCCCTGGAATCGCGATCGTGATCAAAACTGCCCTACGATTAACAGTCGACCTTTTTTTTTCATTTGCCTCTCTGTAGAAGCGCGGCTCCGTTATCCATTCTATAATCTGACCATACTTTGGTCGAGCTCGTGCAACGATCGACGCGATCCGTTACCAAATGTATTGTTATAATAATAAAATTTAATAAATCGCTCGTTATACAACTGTTCTCGGGGCGAGCGAAAAACATGAAACCTTCGTACTAGGCCAACTATATGCGTGTGTATCATTATGTACGAGGCGCGCCAGCAGGACGAGCTCGCGCGAATATACGTAAACGACGCTTTTCTTTTTATTCGACATCGTCCGTTTTGCCGAGCTAATATAATAATCTCGCGCCTACGCGTCCTCCGGCGCGTCGGCCGTACTCAATAATCGAATATAATTTATACAATAAAATTTATATAGACAGAGACAAATGCAAATGTGAATTCCTCAGTTTAACCGACAGCTCTCTCTCTCTCTCTCTCTATATATCAGCCCTAATCTTGTCTCATCAATTGATCTTACCGTTTACAGCCTCGTCGCTAATATGTATATATAAGTACGATGTAAATCCCGTATGCGAGCGTCGCCACTTATACCTTCTCACCTCCCCCGCCCCCTTTCTACCTTTTATTTCCTAACATATGTCTATGTATACATAAATCTGTATACGTGCATATACATGCAAGTATGTATACATATACAATAATTTGCCGTTGAAGTCTGAACCGATGACTTATGAATTAGGTATGCTTACTTAACATCGAAACCGTTAAATCCTCCCAACCCGTCCCCCTCCCTCCCACCCCCCGCTCGTCCGGCTTTTTTTAAACGAATAAGCGCACGACGTATACGAGGGATGTCTTGCTGTCCTACGCTTTACCGCAATTTTCTCGCTACACCCACCCTTTACCCCCCATCTGCCCCTCGACACATCTAGTTAAGATTTAACTTATTTAATTTTATTTATTTTGTTTGAAATTTTTCTTAGCTAAACCACACCGTTTTGTTTTTTTTTCTTATATTTTTTTTCTTTTTTTCATTTTTTTATTATTAACGCGCTAAATTTTCATCGACACACAGCCACACGCGCACACACGCACGCTTAAAAGTCACGCCCATATGTACGCCGTTTTTTTTTCATATCATTCACGCACGCATAAATACTCTCCTTTTTCCTCTCATCCCCCCCCTCACATCCTTGCCGCGCGCGCGCCGAATAAGGTACCTACACTTCCAACGTTTACGTATAACATTTTGTTGTGTTGCTGTTTTGCCGCTTCGTTTATTTATTTAATCGCTTACGCTAATTAGTTATTTCATTAATATCCTCTTGTTCTTCATCGGAATAGCTCGTTAATCATCCCCCCCCCCCCCCGGCCCCTCTATCCTCACACTTATTCCGCCACTTTTTTTGTTCTCCCTGCGTCGCCGTAACGCGTCGATGATGTGAGTCATGTATATTAAGTGCACAACGAAGCGTGCGATAATTCGTGAGAGTTAAATTTGACAGGCTCTCTTTCTCTGTTTATTTCACCTCCGAGACAAGTAGAGCTTGTTTCTCTGCATAGTTTTCCTCTTTAATTTATATTTTACTTTTCTATATATTCTTATGTGTATTTCTCGTGCGCTGTTTTTTTTTCTTTCAATTAGCCTATTAATCTGTACCACCTGACCTCGTGCCCCCCCGCACGACCGACCGGAGTCCACCCTCGTAAGCTTTACCTGGAGTCGTGTAAAAATTTGAAAAGCACCGGCGAGCCCGAGCTCATGCTCGCTAGTCAACACCCTCGCACTCTTACTCTCTCTCTCTCTCATCTTTCACTCTTTCCCTCAGCGCAATCGTTAGTTAATCGCACAGTCGAGGAGCGCGCGTTTTACCATTTATCCCATTCTCTCTCTCCCTCTCTCTCTCTCTCTCTCTCTCTCTCTCTCTCTCTCTCTCTCGCTTTCTTTCTATTTTAATAATATTTCTGTCGCCGTCGAGCGGGCTAATGTATATATTATAACAGATATTTTTTTATTTTGCTTAGGTAGGTACGGTGCCTCTCGCTTCGATATCAATCGGCAGGATTTTTTTTAACGCCCATTTAATTAATACTTTTATTTTTCTTCATCGACCAATCGTTCGCTCTGATTTAATGTTTAATTCTTCTTTTCTGTAATTGTTTTACTCTTATTTTATTCGGTTTATTATTATTATTTTTTTGTTTTGTTATCGAGGTATAGTAATAAAGTTTCATGCACTTTCACCATACATATATATATATATATATATGCGAATCAATATCGATGAATCTCGGCGTCGGCAATTTACTTTTGTTTTAATCTTTAGTTCACAAAATAGTCGTTTAAAATTTCTAAAATTTCATATAACACATTTTTACTATCGTAATGTTTTTATATACCCCGATCCTTCATTTTTTCTCTTTCTCCTCGCCATCCCCGCCCCATTCACCCTTGCCCCGCCATCGTTAAAATCATCGCAAACGTAACGCATATAGTTTTATACACGGAAAGGAAGTCGAAGAGTAGAAAGACTACAAAAAAATTCGGCATTATTTCTCTTTATTCTTCACACATCTCCTTTTTTTTATTCTTTTTCTTTTTATTTTGTTTAATTATTAGTTGTTCAGCCGCGCGCGAACGAGGATAAAACGCGCGAATTTTGGTTTTATACATATAGAGAGCGAGAGAAAGCCGGGCGATCGTGCTGTGGACGCCTATACGTTGGCTTGTACATAATCGACATAAACTATATGCTTTTCAAAATAGTTGCAACGACGATAAAGTATATGCGTTTAAATAGACGTATCCGTATATATATATGTAACAGTTTCGTTTAGACCTATACATAACTATTGTTCGCGCGCAACAGGCGTTTAACGATCGCACGGCTTTGTCGGCGCTCATTCAGATCGGCGCTTCCTCGCATCGCCACGCTTACAAGCACTTGATGAGCATTCATTTATTATCCTCCTCCTCCTACTCATTCCTCTTAACTCGTCAATTTTTATATAATATCAACGCAAACGAGTTTGAGCGCTACTCAAAGAAGCAGGACTAAATATACATGAATCCCTTACCGACGACGTCGAGCCTACATCCCTTGTCTGTGTACCCCCCGTGGCACATATACAATTATAGATACAACCGTTTAAAATCATCTAACGCTGCACAATCGATTAATAAATCGCGCCTGATACATCGCACCATCGTCCGTTTTTTTTTTCGTTTGTTCCTTATTTGTTCGTTATTCATCTTTGACACTTCGTTCCACGAGATCAATTTGAGAAGTATAAAGAAAGAGAAAAACATGGGAGTGATTAACGAAAAGAAAAAAAGACCGCTTGAGTCGCTAGTCCGCTTGTTCATGTTCGTCGATGCTCGCCTTGCCTCATCAAACCTTAATACAAGACCCGATCGACGCGTCTTGTCATTTGACTCTCTTTCTCGCGCTCTTCTTTTCCCTCTGGCATTACACACGGCACCATCGTTTTTCGCATGCATCGGCGCTTACGTATAAATCCTACGGCGTTTCTTCCACGCATGCAGTGACGATCGCGTCGAGCGCTTGACAATTGAGTTCGACGCGCGAGCAATATAATTTTTGGTGCCCCAGCCGCGGCGCAGCTAAACATGAGCCTGCTTATGGCCTCGATATTTGCAGGAAACTCCGGACGCCTCTTATGCCGCTGCTGCTGCTTACGATCGAAATTCACTCGTGATTGTCGTGACGTGAAGTTTATTATTTAGTTTGTTCGCTTCTGCTTAATCTTCTTCCTTTTTTTTTCAATTAATTATATTTTCCCGACGAACTATTTTGGATGAGATCAACGCTCTCTGACGCTCCGCAAACTTTTTTCATGCTTTCTCTCTCTCTCTTTCTCTCTCTTTAGTTTCGCTGTTCATCGTTTTATTTTTATTTTATCTGTTTTATTTTAATTATTAATTTTTTTTTCATTCGAGATAGAGTTTGTTCAACGCTGAATATCAACACAGGTCGTAATTTTAACAACTAGTATAGAATTTATTATAATATTTCTACCTTCTAATATATATAATATTCAACTATACTCCAACGTTCATGTAACATAAACTTAGACTAGAGCTCGTTTTAACATCAAATTTTCTAAAAATAATATATATTTTTACATAATCGTTTTTCCTAAAATGTGAAATAATGAAAAATATTCTATACAGGGACAGAAGAGAAGTTTGAATAAAAATACTCTATATTTCTATACATTAATATAACAATACTGATTTTCCTTATTTTTTTTTCCCCCTTTATCCTGCCCTTCAAATCGATAGATTATCATTTATACTCTATAAAAATAAGAACGAGTTGCTTCGACAAAACCTTCTCACGTGCTTAGGACTAAAAAATGAAAAAAGAGATCATCCGAAACACACGAATAAGATATTATCGTTTAAATCGACGCATCCGATCGACTCTCAAGCGCAACCGACGCGATCGTATTTCGTTATCCTCTTATATCAAGAGGTAGACGACAAAGTGCCGCGCGTAAAACGCTAATTATAACATCGTTACTTTAAGTATGTATATATATATTTGTTTTTTTATTCATTCATTTATATTTATATATGTATAATTATGTATATAATATATTTATTTAATTTTTGTTTTGGTTGCAGGTTATCCTCATCGTATTCGCATATGCGCGTCTGTGTGTGTGTGTGTGTGTGTGTGTGTGCATGTGTCTGTCCATCCATATATTAATAATCGTCATCTATGAATCTTTTGTTATTTTGTTGGCTTTGGAATACTTTCTCTCGTCTAATTTACACAAAAAATTTGTTATTTCTCAATATAACGCCTCACGGATAAATCGGCGCCGGCCGCGTGGAATATAATTTATTCGCCAGCATCGCAGCGCCGTCGTGTATACACTCGTCATAATAAATTTTTTCCTAGATCTCCCCCGTATTATAACAATAATTGCATATTAATATCGAATTATCATCGTCATCATGATTTATAATATAATAATCAGCCTCTCTTAGCCGGCGCTCGTTCTCTTTCTCTCTCGACGACAGCCGCGCGCGCGCAATCGCTCTACATAAACGACAAACGCAATACTCGCACGTATACGCACACTCGCACTATCGCACATGAACGCTCGCGCTCACTTTCATTGATTACCTACTAGACGAAAACGCTCCACTCATTTTTTTCTCTGCCTCGCTTTATCTCTCGTCTTACTCCAGCCGCGCCAACCGCAAACTCCGGCCTCGAGTCCGAGCGTCCCGGCTCGTTTATTACAATAAGCAATTGTTAAAAATAAAATTCCGTGCGCGTGGCCGGCCGGGACGCTCGGGCCCGCGTCAGGCTGCTTTCCATCATATGCAGAGGTATATAAAGTCGCCGAGGACGGACTCGAGTGTCCGTGGCTCGCGGCTCGTCGGGGGCGCACTTTTCTTCTCTCTTTCTCCTTCATCTCTCTCTTATCTTTTTTCTCCCCTATTATTTCTCTTCCTCACGTTAATAATTGATTTATCCTCCGTTACTTCTATAATACTTATACGATATACTTAGCTTAATAATGTAGAATTTTATCATTAATATCTTACTCGTTTAAACTCGTCGTCGTCATCGTTAACTGTTACTTTAATCTTTTTCTTCTTCTTCATTTTTTTGTTAATATTTTTGTTTCATTTAATCTTTAATAAATTTTGCGTCATATCGGCATTTTTTGTTTTCTTTTTCTCTCCCTTTTTCTTTTTTTTTAATTATTCGAGTGTATCTCCGTGTGTATGTATGCGATTTCTCGACTGTTTTGCCGGTCACTCGTGCATGCGTGACGTTTCGATTAGAAGCTTTTTGGCGCTTTTGACTTTGGTTCGTCTTTCCTTGTTTCTTCTCTATTCTTAATCGTTATCGCATTATTTACAAGAGGTGTCGACTATAGTGGCCGTCGTTACGCGTTGCTGTCTGCGCTAAAAGGAAGCCAGAGAGTATAGCGGGAGTAGGAAGTTTTTATAATCGTACGCGGACAAAGAGTTTTCGGGACGTGTGTGACGTCGTGATACAAAGTTTATAGAAACGCCGGGCTCGAATACATTGGGCTGCGGGTAATAAGGACGTTCGATGTTTGCGACGCGCGAGCGCGCTTCGAGCCGATATGCCGTTTGAAATTCAATTATTTGCTTTTCTCATGAATCTTTTTTTTTTCTTTTTTTTTTAAGTAAAACCGCTTTGGCCACGCGCGGCACCCAATGGAGACTGTTCAACTTCTTTGCTGTTATCTCGTTTTTGCTTTACCACGAGTTACTAAGAACACTGCTGTTTTAATTTATTTATTCTTTTTGCGTTTCGTCTTAGTAATTCTCCAATATTCGACGATTCTCGTACGCAATAAAAATGACTCGTATATTGCTTGTATTAATTCGTCCCCCTACGAGACTTGTTGGAATAGCAAAATTGTCCTGTTGGCACATGATCCGACGAAAACAGAACAAAAACAAACAATACAAAAAAGCAGTTTTAAAATATGCGAATATTTATCTAGTCTGTAAGAAAGATCGACGTGATAATAGCGTGCACGAAGAAAACGCACTTGGCTATTACACAAACGCGATCCATATATAGATTAGCAAAAAACGCGAGTTATCTCTCATAAAAACGCACTTGCCAATTCCTTGATGCTCGTCGGTTTTGTTAAATAAATAGCGTAAAGCGGGGCATACCAACGGTGTGCCGTACACTACATCAAACCCAAACAACGCGTGCATCTGTATATCGGTGGGCTAGAGTGTTGAGGGGGGGGGGCGAACACGCGAACATCAGGATAAAGTAGTTCCTCTTTCTTCGCTACGTAGAAATACACCCTGTATAAAAATCCTTGATTAACGCGCGAGGGACGTAATTAACGCGTTATTCGCCCGGAGATTACGACCGAGGCTGCGAGAGGTGAGTGCTGGCACACGCGACGACTCTTTAGGAATACGTATAGGGAAATCAGGGGGGGGGGAGGGATGGAGGAAAGTGGCGAACGGTTCAAGTATACGGGATGTCGATTAATAGGGTAGAAAAACGCGGGCTCACGTCGTTCGTACAATAATTGGCACCGTTAAATCGATCTCGCGCTCACGAGAACGCGTCGCGAGAGAGCAACGCCGTAATTATAAAGCTCTCTCGCGCGTGCGGCTTGGATAGCCCTACCGAGATACTCGAGATAGAGCAATTGGGAGGACAGTGGACAGGGGAGTGCGATCGTTGAGGAGCGATTAAAAAATCTACGGCGCGAAATGATCGCCTTTGGATGGCGCGACCGTTGGGCTCGGTTCGCCCATGAATACCGCAGTCGTTGTCCCCAACCTACGCGCGACCTCCCAATGCCACTCCTTCCCTATTCATCCCGTCTTCTCCTTCTTTCTTTTACGAGACAATCAGCGGCTGCAGGGATCAGACGAGTATTATCACCGATTACTAATTAGCCGCTATTTTTATTTTATTTACGTTACTTTTTTTTCACTTGTTTTCCATTTTTCTTCGTATTCACCTTTGTACACAGTCGTATTATATCGTCGTTGTATCAATTACCTGTTTCGTGTGTGCTTATGCGGATGTCTGGATGTGGGAGTGCAGTGACGGAGTAATATTGCGAGTCAATCGCCGCGCCGAGCGGGATAAGTCGTGGAGGGGTTGGGGGGTGAGGGGGGTATGACGGCACACGGCATCGTTTAGCACGGACAGCAACCCCCCGCGCCTCTATATACGGATGTCGTTTCATGTTTGACTCGCAGTCGCGTTAGCACACACATAGACACACGTGTCGTCGAGGTGAGTATTTTTATAGAATTAAGCTGGAAAGGCGGTCCCGGTAATCGAGGGCCGCTCGCTTATCCGGGCACCTCCTCCTCCTCCGCCCTGTAGTCTGTCGCATGTATATCGAACGCTGCGCCCCTATATCAATCTCCAGATTCTCACTGGTCTCTGACCTACATACGCGTCGTCTCGCTTACGCTTTTTAGATGTGATTGGTGAACGATCCCGATTGCTGTTGCTGCTGCTGTTGCTGCTGATGCTGCTGCTGTTGCTGCTGCTGATGTTGCTGGGCTGCCTGGTTGAGATCGGCAAGGGATTTGCGGCTGGCGCTGTGCTTCGAGCCCATGTCCGCGAACTCGGCGGCCGAAGCTTTGCCCTTGCGCGGCAGCGTCATCGCCTCGCCCAGAGACGGCAACTCGCGCGGCTTCCACACTGGTGAGCCTGTGGTCGGCCCATGCAAACAGAACAATGTCAGGGAATGATGTTAGCTTGAGCTCGAGTAATTTTGTTTGAATATGAGGTGAGGGCTAATGTGCGAGACATGGCAGTTGGAGTGCACTGCGCGTGATGTTCAGAAGAAGAGTGTGATACTTTTTATTTTTCTGTATGATCGGTTGATCTGTGTTTTTTATTATTTTTTCTTATTTTTTTCTTCGTTTGGTAAGCGAAATGGCGAATATGCAAATGAACGAACAAACGGAAACTGAGAATGAATTAGCCGATAAATGTTTAAAGGAAAAAAAAAGAAAATTGTTTGATTTTGGCAACTAATTGATTAATGCTGATTGGCTGGAGTTCGAGCGACAGACAGACAGACGAACAGACAAGGTCGGTCGGCTCTCTCGACACTCGCTCACACACGTACCAAGCTCTTTAACAGCGGCCGGCTGATAATGTTCCGGATGATGCGAGGACTGTATCAGTTTGGCTTGACTTCCGGTACTGCCGGCGGATATCGTCGAGGTAGTGCTCAATGTTAAGTGGTTAGGCGTGCGACCCAGACTCGTCTTTTTGTCGCCTAAATACGCTTGCGAGTCCTCTTCGCCTTCCGACTTTGTGCCGGAATCCATTTCAACTTTAACTTCTCCTACAAATAATAGAAAATTTTTTCGTTTTATACACACAACTTTCGCCGTCTACGAAGGCCAAATTAATCTTGACGTCGCGTTCACGCAATATATAGCAAGATCCACGGGTTTGGCAAATTTTATTGCGACTTTGCGTCGTTGGGAAAAAAATTTTCTATTTCAGGATACGACTTTTATACCAGAATTTTATTAATCTGAGACGATAGAAATGATCGGAATCAATGTATCATATTCACACGTAAAAAACTAGTATTCATTACTACTGATACATCAATCCTGCGTACACGACAATATCGACACGCATATGGCACTGATTGTTCAAGCATTCGTACACAAAGTAATCCAACTTGATTTCGCTAATAAGCGTAACCACACATGTATAAGACAAAGCAAAAAAGCAAAAAGCACATAGGCAAAAGTCATTATATCAAGCAAGACGTAATATAAAAAAGAGCGAGCAGCTCTTATATTCGAAACACCGAAAAGAATCACACGTTTCTTCCAACAACATTATGGTTGTACACAGCGTCGTCGACGTATTGTATCCAACGTCTACAGCCACAAGAGTCACATTACGCACACAAGGAGCAACCGTTGATAATCTTCACAATAAATATATCCAAGGACACAAATAAGAGGATAAAAGAGATATTAGTCTGCCATAGACTTACCGGAGCTGTCGCTGATGGTTTTGCTCCTTGTGCGGAAGGTCTGCTGCTGCGCCTCCTCGGCGTCTTTGTCCTCCGAACTGTCCCGGTCGACGGGCTGTCGGGACGACGTAGCGAACTTGCCGCGCATCTGCGAGTTCATCATCTTCAGCTTGAGGGCCTTCTTCGAGGGCGTGCGCTGGGGCAAGGTAGGTGGCGTCGGTGGCATAGTCGGCAAGCCCAGCCGTTGGCCCGTAGGCGGATGCTGGGATGGCTCGCCGTTCTGCCCGGACGACCTCTCGGCACCCTGGCTCGACGTCATTCGCGGCGACACCGTCATCGTCTGGTGACCACCCAGACCGTGCGACCTTTACGTGGAACGGGATTTGTCAAATTTATTCACGTTCGAGAGATTCGGATTTTTTTAACGTCTAATTTTCGTTTAACTCACCTGGTGGGTATGCTCATGTTGCGCACCGACTCCCGGATTATCTGGCGTATCGTCTTCAGGAAGGAATTGCGGAACTCGCTCGTGCTGTTGGATAGGACGTAGACCTTTTCAGAACGGCGCTGCAGTTGGCTGCGCAGATGAATCAACTCCCAGAGGAAGTGGGACTCCATGTCCTTGGCGGAGCTCGAGCGCACCTGGACCTCGGTCACTGGGATCAACACCTGGTATCGGATTATTTCGACGTCGCCGGCGTTCGTTTTTGGAAGATTACCCTTTGACGAGCCGCCCTGTTCGAGAGATCATGAGTGTTGTTTTAATTATACGTTTTTTTTTTAAATTTGTTTAATGTTATTTTTAATAATAACGTATGATTAAACATAAATTTACCATCAGCTTCTTCTTTTGCCTGAGCTTTTCCTTACAAAGGAACACTACCGCCGATTTGAAAACAAAGCACATGGCGTGCAGCTCCAATCCCTTTTTAATTTTCCCTAAGAAATCCGAGATATTCAGCCATTCAACGCCACCGTAGTAAAGTAGATCGCCAGGGCTAAGATCAATCGGCTAAAAAAAATAAGAGGTTGTTTATAAAGTAGTAAATAACAGAGGAAAGTGTTTTCGAGTAAAAAATTATTTTGCCAAAGTTCAATTTTGCTTTGTAAAAATATTAACGATAATAACAATTACTTGTTTGCACGACTTCTGGTGCTGTCGGAATAAGTGATCGAATATCGCTCCGTACTCCTCGTGAATTCTCTGCATTTCGTTGATGTGCTCGGCCACCTTCTCCATGCCCTTGAGCGCCTCTGAAAGAAGGCATAAAAAAAATTTTTTAAAAATCACGAAAACCACTCGAGTAAAAAATACCACAACTATAAAACGCGATAAAGCCAACATTTCTCAACGAATAAAATTTAAAAAAAAAAAAAAAAAAATTTTTTGCTAGGTGTGGGGTTCGAACCCACGCTCCCAGACGGGAACCAGAGCTTAAATCTGGCGCCTTAGACCGCTCGGCCAACCTAGCTGTTGCTCACGGCAATGCAGCCGCGTGTCTTCAACGACGTTCCCTATCTCGTTCTCCCCTCTCCTCCTCCCACTCTAGCTCCACCACGCGTGCCTGTCCCGCACGCACACATGCGCGCACGCGAGAACTGAGCAAATCTAGGGAGGGGGGGGGGAGGGAGGGCGGCCCGATCGATAACAAAGAAATGCTACTGACCTATCAGGTGCTGGTGCTCCTCGCTCCGCTCGTCCGTAAGATTACGCAGCTGCTGCAGCAGCAGCGGGTACTTCAGTATTCTTTGGATCGGCTTGATCAAATACGATTCCAGCGTGGACGAGTGCTGCTGGCGCGGATTGCGAGCCTGTAGGAACTCTTGCAGGGCTTGGTTTCCTTCGTCTGTATCGAGCATTTTTCATTTATTATTATAAATTTTATACGATTACTAAGATTTTATTTTATCCTTTCTCTTTGTTTCTTCTTTTATTTCCCAACTTTTTGTTATTGATAATTCGTATATCGTATTAAATATTTAGCGATTGTCGCTGTTGCAGGCAATAGTTTACAAACGTTAATTAATGACCAGCATCGGGGTCTGATTAAATACTTATCGAATTTTCTAAACGAGGAAAGTTTGTTTTCGCCAAGTTACGTAACGAGCGTTACGTAACGGTGGTTATCAACTTACTTGGGTGTAAGACTTTTTGGGCCTTCGAGTGACTAGCGCAGAACGAGCTGTAGAGCTTGAAGTGGTTTACGTAATGTAAGAAGGCACTTCCAATGGAAAACAGGACATTCTGCAAAAATGGTTTAACCGAATTGTTATTATTATTATTATTGACTTTTTGGGGTATTACAAAAGAACTTTCATTTAAACGTTTACGTATGCTTTTGATATAGATTTTTGTTTTTTTTCGGCTCAATACCTTGAATTGACTTGGATGTTCAAAGTTATTGAAGTCGGACTCGACTTCGATGGCGTGATCGAGATTTTGCAAAAACTGACGCTGGAATGTCACGATTTCCTGGATATTGCCGAACAGGGCGTTTATCTCGGCGTTCGACAAGAATGTTTCGCGCTTCAGTGGTTCCAAGTAGTTCTCCAATAGATTGTTGAGATTCTAGAGAGAAGGAAAAAAATAACAGTCGCACGTGTGGAGAGAGAGAGTATAAGTCTGAGTTTGCCTGCTGAATGCTCGAGGGCTGTTTTAATTTTAATTCGTCGACAAAGTTTCAGCGTTTTAATGGCAATTAAAAAGTCCTCGTTATACTCTATAAGCATAACGAGGCATTTTGGATTCTAAGCTTTGAGCTGCGTTACGTAAAGTTCGCGTCGGAGCCTCGTGAGACGCTGTTGTTGTAACTATAACGGCGTTTCGCCGTTTTCGTGTGTAATTTGCAGATTTGTTAACGAAATTCAAAGTTTCTCAGCTGCATTAGAGAGTCGCCTGACGTGACGTTGCATATGGTAAAAATAGCCGCACACGAATTTGCAAGTTATGATTTCGGATTGGCATTTATAAATATGCGACGCAAATATAATACATATATATTATGGAATTAATTAAACGTGTAATTTTAAAGTTCATAATTAGAATCTAACAATGTAAATAGATATAATTTATTCCGGCGGCGTAAAATCGTCGAATTAATATTCAATATACTGGAAAATGAATTTCATCCGCGCGCGCGTGGCAGTAGCAGCGACGCGTGCGCCCCGTGGTATGCTAATAAAAATTTTAATTTCCCCCCCCCCCCCCCGGTAGACCTCGCTTGCGATCGCGATCAAACATTAATCATTTATCCCCAAGTAGGTCAAACGAATTCTTCGGCTTGAAAATTGCAAACTTTTCCCCTTGCCCTCTTGGCTATTCGTGTGTGTTTTAATAAAATCGATCGCCGCAAGATTCCAGGTGAGTGCGAGCGTAGAGAGAGAGAGCGAAAACATCAAATGAAAATAGAGAAAAGACGCACCTTGACGTAGGTGCGCTCGGTCTCGATGAGCTCGAGTATGACCTTCCTTAGCTTCTCGGCGTCGGTGAGCTGCCGGCTGGGCGTGAGCACCTGGGAGTGGGCGCTGAGCACACTGCCGGTCGGGCTGGACTTGCGCGTCTCGCCGGGCGATCGACAGATGCCCGTCACCTGCTCGGCCGTCTTCAGCAGGTTCTCGATCTCGAACGAATTCGCTCGCGAGGTTTGCTTGCTGCCGCCGTCCCCGAGACCCAGAGTGTCGGGTAGAGCTTCTTTGCCTAAGCAAAGTTTTTGTTTAATTTTCGTTTTTCTTTATCTTTTGCCGCTCCTAATTTGTCGCTCGCTTTTATATGTATTTTGAGCGCGCGAGCGCACAGGGTCGCGTCGTGTATGCGGCGGTAAAGAGAATCAGTGATGTTTTCCAGCTCTGGCTTTTATGCGCTTAGGGCCTTGGACTTTGATGCTCGGAATAGTGCATGTGGAAGGACCCTGCTTTTCGGATTAACCCGAGCTCTATAATAAAAGATATTCCGCGCACGTTGAAATGATAATAATAATAAAAAACAAGGATTTTGCCTGGGCATTCTAAAGAAAGCGCCGATGTATATATCTATACATTTTTCTTATATAACAACGATCCTTTTGAATAGACGCGAGCAAAAATAAAAGGAAGCAGACGTAATCGTAAGGAATATAAAAAAAAATTAGAAAAAAAAACGAAAAGGAGAGAGATAAGAGGTTAATTCGCTGCGGTAGCATGAAAATTAAACATGTTTACGCTTGGAAAAATATTTTGCGGCTATATACGAAAACAAGGCAGGTGCATCCGCGCGCGTCAGGCGAATTCGCCGGCGGATAAAATAAAATGTTCAACAACGAATTCATCTTTCCTCGCTGGAACTTCTCTTTCTTTCTCTCGCTTCTGCTTGCTGTATGCAGTCCAAAGAAAACCGACGCGGAATTCAGGGGAAAATTCTTTGACGCGCGCGCGCACGGCAAAGCCACGAGAGCATATCGCCCCTGCATTTTCCGCGCCGTCGAGGCCGAAAAAGGCCGTGCAAAACGAGGCGAGTCGAATTTATGCGCGTTGCAACGAAGAGATAGACACCCACACGTGCGCACAATTATGCGAAAGCGCATTGATATTTTTCCCGCTATTTGCGCTGATCTCTACAGCATTCAGACTCTCGCGGCTGGGGGACGAGCAAAAAAAAACAACTGCGCCGTCGAGCGAATTAAGATCGGCCACGAGCTAACGGGGCGAAATTCCGCGCGGCCTATTATGCGCGCGAATATATCGGGGACTAGACACACTCCGGGCGCCTATGATGCGCGCGCGAGAAACGCGACCTACATATATGCGCTTGCATTCCGAGTCTCATTATAAATGCGGGCTAACGACATCGTTATACGCGCTTTCCACGTATACACGTTCGCAGAGTTTTACACTTACACGCAGGAAAAGGGGAAAAGCCGAGAGACGCGTCGAAAGGAAAAATTGTAGGCGCGCGATGAATGAGGCGAGTGAAAAAATATGCTTAATTGGCTGTAAGCGAATCGCCGAGGCTGCGCTTTACTTCCGCATTTGGGTCAGCTATTGATGATTTTGGAAAAGTCACGGAGCTCTTGTATGAGTTTTCTCGCTCAAGAGCTGCGCGCGGATTAATTAAATGTTGTGCGCGAGCTGTAACGCTTATCTTTGGATGTAATACGGAAGCTTTGTGTGCGTGTGTTTTTTTGTTGGTACGCGAACATGTTTGGGGCGAAAAGAGTACGTGTTTGGCGGGGAAAAAGTTTTCGAGATTATCTACTGATTTTTTTTCTTTTTTTTTTTTTATGAAAAAAGTTTGAAGAAGTAAAGAAGTTTAACTTTAGATTGCATTTTCAGCAAATGTCAGAGCGCTTATCGTCGCTGTAATTAATAACTGTAATTTTCCGACACATTTTAACGTTAAAATTAAAAAAAAACAATGTGTTTTAATTTGTAAAGAAGAAAAAAGTACATTGGAACGCCTGTTTTTTTTTTATGTTATATCCACTTTTATACTTTGCAAAGTAAATTCTCAAAGCGAGACAAAAATTTATCCTGTAAATATTCTCGAACAAAGAACGGCTCTTGCATGCGCCGACGTATCAAAAATAAAAACCAAAAAGTAAAAATAAAAAAATAAATAAAAGCTCGCAATAAAAAAATAAGAGAAAGGAAAATAATCTAGAAAAATAGACGTTAAAAAAAATATCTGTCGTTGTCGCTGAAGGGGTAAAAAAAAAGAAGGTATGTACCTGTACACATAAAAATAGGTTTATGCTCGATTGATTGTACTTACTCCAACCGGGCGCGGGAACGATGAGGCCGGATATCATCTCCTCGCTGATGACGGGCGGATCGGTGGGCGGCGGCGGACAGACGAGGCTTTCGATTATGTCATCGGTGACACGCATGATGCCGCTTAGGTCGGGCGGCTCGGTGCGCGACGAGCGCATCATCATGCAGAGGGCCAGCTCCTCCTGCAGCACGCTCTCCAGGTACATCATGTCGAGATCGCTCACTATCGCCCCGTTTATCACCATTATCTCGTCGCCTTTGATTATCCCTGCAACAGCCAACAGAGCCTTGCTCAGTTATTTCGGGATCGCGGTATGTGCATGTTTCTTATTTTTTTTTTATTTATTTATTTATTTTTTTTTTTTATTGTTGAACGAAGATTTATCGAAAATATCGCGTTTTCACTTTCAAAGTTATCGGGAAGCTGCTCTATCGCGATACGCGACGCGTATTCGGAGAACCAAACACTGCGGGGCTTTTATTGAATTTCCTACTGCAGTTGCAATAACCTGTAATTACGGGAAAATCCAATTCTTTCATCGAGTATTTCGTTCGACCGCTAGCCAATTGTTACAAGATCAATAGAGCTCCCTGTGTACCAAATAATTCGATATACGTAAGATTAAACTTGACGTTACAAATTGATTTTAATCATTGCTGTTTTTTACGCAATCATATTTACGAGCGTTTAATTAATCTATTTAGTTATCAACTGATTTTCCCCTCTAATTTTCTTAAATTACAATTCAGCTATTATACGTAAATAGTGATATTATTTAATTCTTAGTTTTCGCATTTTTTACAAAAGCCTACAGAAAGACAATTCCCTTTTGAAAACAACAAAGCACAATCAGAACAACTTACTCGATAAATCGAAAGGTGCATCGGAAAAAAAAAAGAGGAATACGCAGCGTCAAAGTTCCGAGGATACGTCGGCTGCAATTAATCGTAGAGCGATATACGCAGCGACATTATGCGCGCGAGTGTCCGAGCGCGCGTCGCGCGTGAAAAATCAATGGGGGGGCGTATACCTGGCGCGAACGGATAAAAGCGTCCCAGCAGAGACGCGAACGAAAAATGGCGCTAGAAAAAGGCTGCTCGCGTGCACGTCTGGCTTTGACGGATGAGCGAAAAACGTCGAGGTTTTAATGCTGAGCCGCCGAGCTTGCTGAGTTAGTACGCGGAATTGAGTCGGATGGAGAGAAAGGACGATTGATAAGACGAAGTGATTTTGTTTTTTAAAGAATTGGCACAACAATTTTTTGATTGTCTGGTAAACAAGTAGCTTCGTAGTTTTACGGTTAAATAACAGTTTTATAGGTGGCAAGTGAATGTAACAAATTCACGGTCTGCTGCAGAGCAAATATGAAAATTTTATTACCTTTGAGGAAAGCAACAAGGTAAACGACGTCGTTATGTGGAAAACATGAAAATAGGATAAACTAACGACATAAAATAAAAAGATTTGAATTGTTTTGTTTATTGTTGTCAGGCTGTAAGTGAAATTGTTATTTAAATAAATGTCGATTAATAAACTCCTAAACTGCTTTTATTGTTTACGCAAAGTCAATATAGTATCGGGTGTAAAAATAAGTGCAATAAATAATGATTAATAAGTGTGGCTCGGTCAGTAAAGTTTTAACTCTAATAAAACTGGGTGTTTTTTGTTTTCTGTATACCTAATACGTACCAAAGCTTCTAACAATAACGTCGATGTATGTGATATAAATACTGTTCTTACATATAAAGTGAGACTATTATTTCAATTCGCCATTTTAAACAAAATTTTTTCCAACAGTTTTTTTTTTAAACTAATTAGCTCGACCCTTTTGTCCCCACAAATTTTTCTATCAAATTAATTTTCAACGGTCGCCATTTACGTCAACAGCGACACAAAAAAGTGCCGACTGAATTAGTCATCTACCCCCTTTTCAACAACAAACTCGTCGTCGTGCCCGCTTTTATTTCGCGCGCAGTTTTGAAACAAAGTTTATCCTTTGAAGCCGTAATTATTTTCGCGTAACCGTTCCATCAAGTTATATACACTCGATGGCCCGGCATATTTTTTGCCCCGACTTCCCATAAACGAGAGAGCCAGCAGGCCCATTAACCGAGGTAAAGCACCCTGCCAGCGAGACAGCTGAAAAGAGTAACAGCCGAGCTAAAATTTACAAGCGTCCAAGCGTTCTCAGACTGGCAATTGACTTTACCGCGTGTATATAGCTCTCGTTGTGAGGGCAGCTGCTTATTCTCTCCCTACATTACTCGGGCTAGGTTTTCCAAGTGTCCGCCTCGTTTAAATGCAAACGTACAGTGCAAACGAGAGTTGAATACCGTTGAATGCGGCCGTCTAAGGTTATGAAAGTCGCGGAAAATGCGCCTTAAGCTTTTTCCTCTCCATCTCTCGCTCGGCCGGGGACTTACCGTTTTGCATGGCCACGCTCTTATCCTCGACCCTGCTGACGTAACAGCAAAGCTCGTCCTGTCTGTCGGCGTTCTCGATGAGCTCGGCCTCAACCGAAAAGCCCCACATCTGGTCCAGCGTGTTTCTCTGCAGCTCCACCTGGTAGAGAATCTTCTGGCACACTCCGACGACCTCGTGCGTGTGGAGCTGCGGAAGTGATCGATCGCAATTGGAATAAGGTCAGCTTGCCTCGATGCAGAGAGAGAGAGAGAGAGAGACACGCCTCTCCTCTCGTTCAGATATTTCAATTTTTTTTCTTTACCTCTTCCCTCTTTCTTTTTCTTTCCTTCTTTTTTTTTATTTTTATTTATCTTTCCTCGTTTATCTCGTTGAAAATCGATGAGAGAAGATTGAAAGATGCTTTTATTTTTCTTTCGCCGTTACTTAACGATGGTTTTTTTTTAATGAAAATTTCTCATTAAATATGCGGCGATAGTTATTTTAATGAAGCTTCCTCCGATAAAGAAAGAAAAAAAAGGACGCGCGTAATCAATCTGACCGTGTTTGCGATCGATAAAACTGATTTTTTTAAATAAAAATGGTGTTTTTCCAATTTTTAAATATACATCACCGGCAAATAAAATTTTCTCTTTTTTACTTAGAAAGCCACGTTTGCTTAAAAATAAAAAAAAAGAAGGAGACTCAATTAATTTTAAAAGCATCTCCATAAAAGTGTTCTCAGCATCGTAATTAAAAAGCTTCAGCCCGCATTTATTATCCGAGATGCGACTATGAGAGGTGCTTTAAATTTGAACAGTAGCAAAAGCCAGCGTCGTAAAACCCATAAAAATTAATATAAATAAAAAACAACAACAAAAACATTTAAACTTACATAAGTTTCAATCATGTCAGCTCGGTGAGGCACGAAGTAATTGTGATCCTCCATGTCGCGGCGCTTTTTCACCCTGACAAAGTGCTCGATCGGGCTCAGTCCTTTCCTGTTGCATGCACTTACCAGGAACTCCTCGACGGTCATTCCGTCCCGTAGGAAAACTGACACGGTCTGCGAACGAAAATTTTCCGTGAATTTGTACCTAAACGGTCTGAGGAGCATGTTGCGTGTACTCTTAAGTTGACGCGACGCGCATATAAAGCACACTATTCCGCATACATTTTTATCGTCATTTAAAAAAATAAATAAATACATGAAAAAAAAGGCATTAAACGGGGGATACGGGCGAGGCAAAGTTTTCACTCCGTGTAGCGGAGGCTGACTGGTTGTAATGGTGCTCACATCGTTATCAGGTACGCTGACTTTGACGCTCTTCTCGTCGTCCCGCGCTGAGATCTGCAAGGAGCGTCTGCTCGAGCCGCTGTTGGATCTCGAAAGGGGTCTCCGTTTCGTAGCTCCTCGGCCTGCCAGTAGATTGTTCAGGAGCGACGGGCTGCGGGCGCAGATGAACGCGTGGAACGTCGAGACCGAGAAGATGCCCAGCCTGTTAAACGTCTGCTTCGTCGCTCGGGACACGTGCGTCAGCAGACTCTGCGATAAAGATAGCCAAGACATTTTTTCAATTTTAGTTTTAAATTTTTTTTTTATTCCGATTCGTGACTAGTGCTCGTCTTGACAATGTTAACGAGCCTCGACTGGCTCTTTGTGTCTGGCGTTGAAGTCAATGACTTGGTAATTTGTTTCGCGCGATGTTATCTCGGCGTTGTGGCTGTATATACATATACGATTGCGCCCGAGTTGCGCTTTTTGCTTAGCCTCGACTATACGGATGGAGGCTAAACACGCGATACGTTTTGTGCGTACCTGTTGATATCAAACGATCGCTTAATAGTCGTGAATTACGGAGGAAAAGAAATCGACATTTTAGATCGATTGTTGCACGTTTGAAACTACAAAGAGAGTAATGTATGTTATGCAAGTTTACGGGATACGTTTTATATTTTCTTACTTTGAGTATTGGTTAACACGAATGGGATATCGGAAAACCATTGCGCGAAGTTACACGTTGTATTAAACTCACTCGTGTTGTTACACGTTTTTGAACAAATCGAGTTCAGAGTTACACTGTAACTGATACAGTATAGCGTTAAGAAAAAAAAACTCGATATTGGGTTATATATGCAGCGGGAACGCACGAGAATAGAGAAAACCGAAAAGCAACAAAATCCGACGCTGTATACGGGCGGATGAAAGTTGCAAAAATGTACCTTTGGATTTGGCAGCTCGCCACTCTGCAAGCTCGCCATGTAGCACCTAAGGCGAAACTGCTCGCAATGCAGCCGCTCGAGGTTCTCCTCGTACTGAATAATTTGATTGTTTATCTGCTGCTTCGTTTCCAAGTCGGACACCACCGACTGCTGCAGATCCGCCAAGTGCCTCATTTTCGAGTCCTGCGAAAACGACGTTATAACCAAACCACATCCCCATGTATACACCCCAACGTAACAACTTTTCCAACCACCAGGCGATCGCCCACTGTATATCACTCTTGCTAAGGCTCGAAACTCGAGCCAAAGACTTTACATTCAAATTCAGGGATGTGTCTCGCTTTGAAAAAAAGGGCCCTAAGCCGCGCGATGGGGCTCAATTAGAAAAAGCCGCTTGGAATGCATTACATCCGCGAGTACTCATGAATATTAAAGCCTGGAGGGCGGAAGAGGTGGTTGGAAAACGAGTGGTAAGAGTCGAGGGCTGACTAGGTACCGACTTTGGCTTAGCAATTAGCAGACTGGAGAAGAGGGACCTTACTTACCGACTCGATGGCCTTGTCCAACCGGAAGATTTCCTCCTGGAGGAGGTGGAGGGTGCCGGTCTTGCCGCGGTGCCGAGCGAACGCCGCTGCGCAGGCCGAGTGTATGCTGTTCACCCAGTTCTCCAGCTCCACTTGACACGGAGCCTTGACAGAACACACGAAACCATGCCCATTCAAATTCATTTCAATTCCGAGGCTTCATGATTATTTATTCTTTTTTATCACGACCGCAATCCCTTTTCTTTTCTCTTCCCTTCTCTGTCTCTCGTCCCACCCCCTCGCTTTTTTTTTAACCAACCGCTTTTCTTTTTTTTTCGCATTGCCGCGGGGAATCGTCCTCGTCTCTGGGCTTGAAATATTTTTTTTTTTTTTTGAACCACGAGATCCCTGGTTTTGATGAATAATTCCACGGACGACGAGCACGGTTATACACGTTAATTGTGACTGACGCGAAACGATGAAAAACGAATCGGATTAATCGAGATGCGCGATATTCTCTCTTGCAGCGCTTTTTAATTAGCCGCGACCACTTTTTTTTTTATTTAGCGTTCCGGTCTCTGCTCTCCGTCTCTTGTCAGTTCTGCAGGCTACGCGGAGTAGTGAGCCAACGGAAATGCGAAGTTTTAAAAATAGAACGGTTTTTTATTCTAGGTCGCCCGTGGAAAAAGGGAGAGAGAGCGAGAGATAGTGAAAGGGCCGGGGAGTTTCTCTGGAAACGGCGAAAAAATTTGTTTCGCGCCGCTTTTAAACGTACACCGCGAGGAAACTTAGTGACCGAGTTTGAGGAATTGAACGGAAATCATATCGGCGCTCTGTGCCCTATCGCGCTATTCGGGATTAAAATTCGTTAAAAATTCCAATAAAGGGGATAAATATTGTACGTCGGGCGCAAGTAATCCGGAAATCTCGTCTTTACAGCGAATGTACGTGCTCGTGAAATCATTAAACGGTTCAGCAGTTCAGCTTTAAAAAGGAATTAACATACAACGCGTCAACCGCATTGTTTGGTAAATATATAACCGAATCAGTTGTGTATATCTATAATACTCGACCCACATAAAACGCGGACAAATAAGATCGTCGAAAATCTTGGCAAACAAAAAGAAAAGCGCAAACTCACGCGAAATCCGCGCGGCAATCCCGTGAAAATTGCCCAATTTCCCGGAGCGATTATCAAGATCCTCCGAGCCTATAGGCCTCTCGGCAGTGACAAAGGAAAACGAGCTTATTCGAAAACGAAGGGAAAAAAAAAGTAACGAGACGAGGGGGAGAAAGTAAAGAACAGCGATAACGTAAACGATTGGCCGTTGGGAAGAGAGATATCCGATAGCACGTGCGCGCGATCTCTTCGGCGCGAACGAAATCCAGTGCTAAAATAAGAAAAGAGAGCGGGTTGGCTTACTTGGAACAAATAGGCGTCGCCGAAGGCTGTGCTGAGGCAGAATATGTAGTCGCGCTGGGTGTGCTCGGGTATCGGCTGCATGATCGCCCCGTCGACGATGATGAGGTGCTTGGGCGAGGCCTCGCTGGCCTTGGTCTCCTGCGGCTCGCACGGGTAGAACAGCAGCGTCGTGCCCTTCAGACAGACCCAGTAGCCCTTCCAGCCGCGCTTGCGCGCCAGCTCGATCTGGTGCTTCTTCCGCAGCAGCCATTTCTTCACGCTCAGCACGCTGTATAGGCGCAAAGACACAAACATACATCGCAATTATGTAACCGGATAAAAACATTAGTCGAAACGATTAAGCTGCACGCACTTGGCGCATTGCGGATAAGGAAGGGGGTACAAGGGGGCTCTAGGGTATGGGAGAGGAGTTTTCAAAAGGGGACAGTCTTAGCCGGCTGTCTTGAGATCGATCGACCGGACGGACGGCCGGCCGAGCGAATTCAGCCGTGATAAAGCCGATTTCACGCCAGGACGACCTTGGTGCTTTCTCATCCCGCGGAGCTACATGAACCCGGGGCTTGGTCGTACTTACTTGGCGCTGCTGCTACTCGAGGGGGGAGAGGAATTAAAGGTTTTTAATGACCAAGAATACCGAACGGTTATACATAGTTTTATCGGCACTTTAGAGGGCTATTTGCTAATTGACGCGTGTCTGCGTTCGTTTTACGTTTGGAGCTTGGCTGATAAGGCCTTGCGTCGCTCGGGTTCATTCGTAAGAATATCCGTTTCTATGATACACTTATCATGAAATGAGTCGGTTGTGTCGTTTTATTTTTATCGAAGCGGACAAAGAAAACGTCGACGAGTTCATTTAGAATAAGATATTACGAGGGCAGGGCTAGCATGAAAGGAACTCGACTGGAGTGCTCGGAAGAGCGTATAAGGGCTTATCAGTACTACTCGCTTTGCTGACGCATACTAAAGCCAAGAAATCGCGTCTTATTATCTGCGTATATACATAGAGCCATTACACGAGGATGTTTGTATAAGTAGCAAAAGAAGGAGGGGAAAAAGGCAAAAGAAAGCGAGGCCAGAAGCAAGGGGGGCAGAAAGAAATGACCAAATATGTCTTTTCTTCGTGTTCTGTTTATTTTATACGAGGCTTAGAGACACCCACTTTCCAAAGTTTGACTTAAGTGGATCTTTTTTTTTCTAACGCGTCACACGAGTAGGCATTATGCTCGCGTTTGAGGGATGAAAGCATGTTGCCTTGAAAAATTTCATTTCACGGTCTTTTTTCTTCTTCCTCTTTCTCTCTTTAACGCGTCGTTGGCTTTCGAGCTAGCTGACCTTAAGACTCGGTAAACAAATTATCAAGGCCTGGGATGATTCACTTCACATTGAAAAATAAAAGTCAATGTTTGCTCGCTCGCTTTTACTTTGTTTTTCCAATTATAAACGGCACAAAAAAAGATACTTGGACTTTTCCAGCAACGATTTGCTCTCTTTTTCGTTTTTTATTTTTTTTCTTTTTAATAGAAGCGTTTGAAATACAAGAAAAGTCAATATTTCATAGCGACTAGTGCAATTAAATGAATTTGAGGGAGCATCTGCCAAGTTCTAATAAGATTTAACAATTTTAATAAAAGAGATTCTAAATCAAATATCAATCTAGCTATATTAAAAATTGAATTCTAATATTTAAAATAAGGGTAGAAAATTTTAAAACTATTCAACAGGAATTTAGAAAAGCTCCACAGGATAAAGAAATAATAACGTAACGCACTCTTGATACATCTACAAATTCAAAATAATCCATCAAAAATTAAACCACTCCACATCCTCCAAACTAGCAATCGACTCATACCTATCGCGTCTAAATCTAATTCCATAGTTTAGGTTCCTACACAGCCGTATTACCATAGCAGGCAATTTTCTGTCCATTGCAACAGATTCTTCCTGCATCGGTAACATAAACCGGAGCGTAACGCCCAGTAAAATACATAAAGACAAAGCGTGATTCACAACTGATTTTTCAACGCCTTCATCGCATTGTATTAGCTCAAAAAGGAGCTCCTCTTCTTCTTCCATCTAGAATTTCCAGTACCGAGTAATATTTCCATTAGTCAGTGGTATAATGGAACATCCAAGTTGGCTACTCCGATGTATATATCTGCATCCAATAGACTCGATAAATCGATAAAGATCTACTTGGGCATTCGCGGCTGGTTTGTCTGACAAGACAGAGAGAAGAGAAAAATCGAAACGGGAAACAAGAGAGCAAGAGAGAGAGAGAGAGAGAGAGAGAGAGAGAGAGAGAGAGTTGTGGATGAGCGACCGAGTTATTGGCATTTGTGGAATATTTCACGAGTGTGCGGCTTTTGCTTAAGCCAATTATTCGACGGCACGAGTGGGCTTAGTGAATTAGAGCAGAGCCTCGTGGAATCGTCAGTGTATATCGAGCGAGACTCGCTGGCTATGCAAGTTAGCCAGCGAGTCTGCCACTGTATACCACTGCTATCGAATAACCATCGCTTACTCGAGATAGAGAGCGAGAGGTCTGTCCAAGTCGCAAACTTGTAGATCTCTGGCTTTAATGCCGTTGCCGAGAGAAGAGCGACAAGACGTTATTCTCGCTTCGTAATTATATCGTTAGATCCGGGTCATCTCGTTTCCAGATGCAATATAACGTCCTCTCCCCCCCCCCTTTGACAAATGCCGTCAACGTCGGATTATCCGGGCTTCTTATTTTCAGGGTGGAAAAAAAAAAGAAACAATAAATAACCGAGCGCGGAGGCGTAAACTCAAAGCACCGTGATGAAGTCTTGGACAGGGCGGAGAGACGCGCGGCTCATTTAGCTGTCGAGGATGAGTTATGTTGCGGCGGAACATTCGACGACGAAAACTACGTGTCGTACGGGTCAGTGGTCGGCTGAAAAGCCCCCGCGCCAATCGCTTTCGACCTGTCTCTCTCTCTCTCTCTCTCTGTGTTTTCGAATTTTGCAAGTTGGAAGGGGATCCTTTCACGCCTGGCGAGCTCGGTAGGTTTGATTATTCTCAGAGGCATCAATACACGACGTGCCGGTCTTTATGTAACACGACCTCTTGTTCGGCGAACGATGAATTTTGTTATTTTCTTCTTCTTTTGTCCGGCCCGTACGCCCGCTCACGGCTTAAGCTTTTCTATTCTATTGTATAAATTAGGCCAGAGGATAAAAATTGTTTCGAATGATGCTTTTTTCCTTTTTATTTTTCCCCCTTATTTTTCAAAGTTTTCGTCTTTATTTATTTCTCGAGGACTGTTTTCGAAAGAGATAGACGGAATATTACGCCCGTGATAGAAACGCTTAATAACGTCGTGGACGATAAGGAGTTAGCGCGAGGTGCAGCACGTTTTAGTGTACGTCCGTTAACTTTCATAAACATCGGGCATTTCATAAAGCTCGAAAAGAGAGGGAGAGAAACTCGTCTTTCTGTTTACCGTTAAACTTACGTTTCCAACTCATAAGCGCTGTTTACAATCTCCTTCCTATCTTGCCCTTATTACTCGATGTTGAAAAAAAAAATTATTATAGAAGAGCCAAACGTGGCCAGCAGGAGCAAGACAGAAAGCTTAAGACTAAGCTTCCCAAAAATGTATCTCTCTTCCAACACTTTTTTCCCAACGTTATGTACATTGTCCATCGCATATCCTTCTCCCAAGCCGCGTCACTCCTTTATCATTTTCACTCTGCGCAGCTCGCGCTGTACACTCGCAGACGTACACGCCAACGTTCGAATAAAAAAAAAACAAGAAAATCCGTCGTCTTTCCTCGCGGCTGTTTACGCGTCTCTCTCTCTCTCCCCCGCAGCGATTACCATAAGTACATAAACGAGCCGAATCGGGTATATCGCCTTTCCACCGATCGATTCCCTGGAGCCCCTCTATCTCGTTTCTTTTTCCCCGCCTTTTTTTTTTATTTTCTTTTGCACATCCGACGTTTATTATCGATTCCCAAAGCCTCGCGGTCTCTCCCTCCGCCCACGTCTCTGCCCTTCCTAGCTTCTAGATTTTTCCCGCTCCGAGGGGCGCGTGCATTATTCGCGTTTCAAAGATGATTCCGCGCGGAAGGGCCGCGCGCTTTAATCGGCGATTTAGCACCCCTCGGCTTTTGCTGGCTCGGCTCCAAGAGATGCGCCCACACGCGCCCGTAGCCCGGCCGTCTGGGATATATATCTACGTGCGCCTTTTCTCCCTTCCACCATCTATATGTCGACACATTTTTCTTGCCGATATGCCTTCGCGGGACAACGCGTGGACCCGTCGACCTCGAGGGGAGCGCGCGCGCGCGCATAAAAGCGCGAAGAGGTTGAAACTATCCTTGACCGAGTTTTCCGGGCTGGCGATCCGCGTGGATCGAGTGTATAATAAAGGACGAGCAATTAACAGCCCTGAGAGCCTGTTTATCCTGCGGAGCAGAGATTTACTCACGGAACAATGGACCCTTCGATACATTGTCTCTCTCTCTCTCTCTCTCCACCTCTCTTGCGCTCTCGCTCGCTCTCTGATTGTGAGCGAATACCGAGCGCTCGGATCTCTACACGCTAAGCAAATAATCATTTCTAGGTTCATTTCTTTTTGGCGCGCAACTATAACCGAGCCCAGCGCTCGCTGCAGCATAGAATGCAAATAATTCCCAAGCTCATGGAAAATTTCATTAGTCGAGTAAATGTTTCAACGTAAGCCGATGCGTAAATGTACTGATGTCGGTGTAGGTCTATCGATTTGGCTGACCGTACAGGATAAATAAATTGCGCAGCGCGCTAGTATTGCCGCGGTCGCATACGAACTCAACGATGAAAAAGAAGAAAATGTTATTTTAGCTCGTGTACCGCGCGCGCTCCTGGCAAGTCGATTAATCAGCTGAGATTGAGCTTAATTCCACGGGGAGAGAGGGGGGATATTAAGCCCGGGGATATTTATTTTTCGATGAAGCGAAATAGGAATAACGAGAAAAAAAAAGACCAGATAAGTAATAGCTCGACTCGGGGTTATAGGGAGCGAAAGAAAACGGAGTTATTAGGGGCGCTTATGCCAACGCGGCTATGAATAGACAAGGACGAGAGATGTATTTAGGAGGACAAGGTAGGAAAGGCAGAGGGGATGGAAGTTTATTAAAAATACAGCAAACAATTACCCTGCTTTGCGTACTGCACCAGTGCAGTTGAAGGATGCAGCGGCAGCTCCGGTTTGCTTCGCCTTGTACGGCGAATTCATCACGCTTTCGCCGTCGTCATCGTCGCTGACTGCCGTGGTCAGTGACATTCTATCATCGTCGGACATCTGGAAAGAAATTTCATTGCGTTTAGTTTGTTTTTTTTTTAATGCAATTGCTTAATAAGGTGGTTAAATGTATGTGTGTGTGTGTGTGTTGTTTGTGGTCGCTGTCATTGTAATTTATGTAACTATATTTTTGTAAAATACTGTTGCAAATTATTGTAAAAATTTTGTAAATGTTTTCAAGTTGGGAATAAAGTGTTGCAGAGTAATTTAATTAAGTAGTAAACGGATGTGAGAATAAAATTTGAAGTAGAAAACGTGAATTGGGAGATTAAATGTGCAATTCACGGGAAATCCGGTGCAGTGGTACAAAATGTGCTGATGTACAAAGTTATAATCGTGAATGTTTACGTAAATTTATAAGTTCAAAACTGTGATAAAGATAAAACTGATGTGATTAGTGAAAGGAAATAATGTATGAGTTTATTAAAACGTTTTGTCTCGATGTACCGGCAGATTAGCAAATCACTGAAATTGTGTTTTTCAATATATGTCATGGCTATTATGCCAATCAAATATAGCAGCTACTCATTAATTATTCGAGATAATTAAAATGCTCGAAGTGAAAAATTTATCGAGTCAAATTGTGGATTCGTGAGCTTTTTAATTTGTAGTAAATCGAAAGCCAGTTATAGAGTTGCAGTAAATATAATTAGTATATGTATATCTATATATATATATTTTCATTCATAACTTTCTCTCATACTCAGCTAATTAGTAGCAAAAAGCATAAACAAAATATAAACGTCACAGTGAGAGGCGACGCGTCAAGCGGAAAGTTTGACCGAGCCGCAAACAAGTAGTTAAGTTTATATACGCGACGGAAATTTGACGATTCAGCTGAATTTTGCAGCGGACTATTATTTATTCATTTGCTGGGAACAATAAATATAGCCGCTCTTGGTGAATGGAAAGGCGAATTTTGAGTGGACAAGTGACGGGATTAACGTCAAGCCCAATTTTGTTGCAATTAAACAATGAACAAGACCCGCCACGTTCGTTGGACAATAATAGAAATTTACCCTTGCCATATTTAGCCCCTCTCCGCTTTTATACATTTATTTTAACGAGACTCGTTGCTATTTTGTTAATAATATCCGTCTCAATTACAGTAATGAAGAATTACTCTTCGTTATGCATATCGTAAATTTGAATTGTAAATTATCAACATTTTTGCACATTTACGTGATGTATTATCAATTGATATTGCATGAAAAATTGATGCAATCGCGTCATTTGTATTCAACGTATTCTTGATATAAGTTCAATTAGAATGAATCATTTGAAAAATGTTTCGTCGGAGAAAAATTTATGATTTATTCACAAGGAATTTGATTTTAATTAAACTTTGATTTTTCGTATCGTCTATTGAGTACCATAGTATACCGAGATTTATTGTACTTTTATATGAATTTTTATTCTGAAACGAATATATATCAGAAGGTATCTGTATATTTTAATTTTAAAAACAATATTTGACTTGAATAAACTGTATTTTAATTTGATTATCCTACATCAAATATATATGAGCGATCTCTGAAGCGAAAGCCTCTAAAAATAACTTACTTCAGCGTTGAAAAACATATCTTTCTCTTTAAAAAAAGTTCTCCTCTGGTAATAAAACTATAAAATAATTTGATATCGCGAAGTAGCAAAAAATTTATGCAGAAAGAAAAGTTTCAAGATTTATGAAAATTGTGTCACTTTTTATTAACGCGTGATGCTGAACTGAATATATTACGTGATCAATTTTCACATTGCCTTTTTTTAACAGTTTCATTCGATTCTGTCAATTTACGCGTTTTATTTACTTATTCTGTTTATTTAATAACCTAAAATATTTTAATAAGCAAAATTGAATATAATGGTTTACTGTCCAATACATTTTATTTGACTTGAAACTCTTCAGGTTCAAAAGCTTCGTTTAGATAAAAAATATGGACTACTATAAATCATTAAGCGCAATATTTTAACTATGCGTAAAAAAATTTTACAAATCAAAAATTTTCAAAAGTTTGCCATATTTCATGTAGTTTTCATCGTCACCCCAAGTAAACTTTAAGCAAAGAAAAAAAACTTTTTAAGTTCAAGTTACTTAAAAGTTTATCTCTCGAAGCTAACTATATACCATTTCTTGCCCTCTCAAATCTACGCCTCCAATTTGAAAAATTTGAGTACTTCAAAAAATTACCAAATCAAAAATATTGCCATTAATAATAAACATTTTGGCCGAAAATTAAAAAGCCAAGATAAAAAACAGTCCGAAAACGAATACGTCCACTCGAGCCGCGAGGCTCGAGAAGTCACAAAAGATTTGAAAGCCCATTATATCCCCGAGCACTTTGCAAACCAAGCAGCGTCATTAAGAGACATCGCGCACAAAGCAAAGTCCCCCGAAAATTTTATATTCATATTGCAGCTGGAGTTTATCAATTCATTAAGCGTTAGAGAAAGAAAAAAAGAGAGAGAGCGGAAAAGGCCACTCGAAGAAAAACAGAAAACGCGCGAGTAGTCTTTGTTACACTTTCAGTTTCGCTTACAGCAAACTCGAGCTTTTCATCTCTAAAGCTCACTTGGAGAGCGAGCTGCAGTGGCGAACTATAAAGAAGCTGAAGCGAAGATGGGGATAAACGTGCGGGTGCGAGGGAGAGTATAGAAAACAATACGAGGGTAAAAATAGAAACGATAACGTATACGTGGATCGCGGGGAGTTGGATAGAGGGGGCGGATGGGTTGGGGTTTCGGGTCTGAAAGCGAGATAAATACCATCCATCGAGGCGCCAACGCGTCTAAATCATCGCTTGCATCAACCGCGGCCGCGTTATCCCTACTTACGACTCTCCTAAGAAAGTCGGCATTGCAGACGTCCGCCGTGATGTGGGGATGGTAATGGCAGTAGCAGCCCTCCTTGAGTAGCTTCATGTTGCCCTTGGCGCTGCCGTTGATCTTTAGCATGATATTCCGCTTGAAGCCGTCGCCGAGGCCGTCGATGTAGCGCTGGACCCAGTTGCCGAGCGCCCCGTTGACGATGCGCAGTAGCTTGTTGTAGTAGCCCTCGCCGAGTCCCTGGCTCACCTTCTCCTCGACGCTACGGCTGTTGAACCAGTAGAGCTTGCGCGTCTCGTTCACGCATATCACGCTGACCACGTGCCGCTTGCACAGGCAGAAGTACTTTTTGCAGTGCTTCCGGTGCAGAGTGCGCAGGTCCTCGTAACTCTCCGCCGGACTCACCAGATCCAAATAGCTCTTGCTGCTCGACGACCTACCCGACCTCGAGCATCCTGCATCTACCATAATCCCTCGCGCACTTACGTCTCCCTCGCCGCCAAGCACTTACACACGTTACAGTTGCAACTAACACCGCCTACCACTCCCACCACCGTTTCTTCATTTACACTCTTCTTATTTTAGCGCTCTCTCCGCCCCTCTCTCTCTCTCTCTCTTGTAATTCTCGTAGAGATATATACACTATCCTCCCTAAGGCCCCACTCATTTACGCTTGCGCGCGGCCCGAGCCCGCCGGGCCCGGCCGCGCTTCCGGCACCTTTCCTCGCACATCTTCCTTCCTTCTCCTCCTCCTCTCCTTCTTTTATTTCACTTCTTTTTTGCCTCTTTATCACCGAGCTTCCACCGACGTTCCTTGGATTTATTGTCTAACCGCTCTCGCTTACTTTTTCCTTTTAGCCCGCAAGCACACAAACACAGAGACAGTATACCCTCGGACGTAATCTGAATACACCAAGTTCTCGAATATCCACCTCCTCCTCCTCCTTCTCGCGCTTGTTATATATTCCAAGCTGTCTCTCCTGCTTTCGGACCGTTGGTATTGTTCGTCGGGCCGGGAGAGAGAGAGAGTCCTTCCTCGTAGTCGCTTCGCTTATTTATTTCTCTAGAGCCGTCGTCGCTGTTGGCGCGTGTGTACCATAAAGGCTATAGCTCCGTCCAAATAATGCTTTATGCCAGCGCAAGGGCAATAAACTACGAGAGAGAAAAAAGAGAGGGAGGGAGAGAGCTTCGCTTTCTCGTCCTCTCTCTTTCTCTCTGTCGAGTGCGCGCGTGCCGCTTATTTATTATCTTGGTCTCGGGCACAATTGCTCTGCCACGCGCTTTCTCTCTTTCTCCGCCTCGTCCACTGCTGGCATCGATTTTGCCGCAAAGGGCTGGCTTTTATCTAGCACTCGAGAAAACGCTAGTACTCTGCTTTTGCTGCTGCTGCTGCTGCTACTCTGCTAGCGTCGTTGCAAGTTGACCGAGGAGGAGCAGTAGTGCTAGTCCGGTTCTCCGATCTTTTGGCCGTTCACCGAAGAACAACAACTCTCTCTTGGGCGCGCTCTATTGTTGCGGCTCTGGCGCTGCAAGCTCTCTCTCTCTTTCTCTCTCTGCTCCCCCACTCCACTCAGCGGGGAAGCTTTTATCGCGCGCTTCCAATGCGAGAGAGAGCACGTGTCAACCTGGCCTCCCACGAACGCCCGCACAAAACACGATGCGCACTATCACTATCTCTCTCTCTCTTCCCCTATTTATCCCGAGTGCAGCTCCAAAAGCAGTCCTCGTAGGCGATACGGAGACAGCAGGGTAGTCAAGATCCTGATCGATCAGGAGACAAAGTCAATTCCCATATGTTGTAATCGCGCCTCTGTGGAGAGTGTCCAGGTGTTATACCATATGCACAGCACACACTTTATCTTATCTACACTTGTTGTATTATTAATCTTTTATATTATTTGTTTGTAAGCGTATAGTTTTTAGAAGTCGGTTATTGTTTGACACACACACGAATCTCGCTCTCGTTTAAACTCCTTGTTTCAAGCGCACACACACACATCCAATTCCTTGCAGCGGCGCGCGGTATGACCGTGTAAAGACAGTGCGTAGATAAATATCTATGTATTTATAATATCGAAGGTAAAACTTGTACGTAAAGATCACTCTTGATCAATAATTCCAAGGCAAACGGGGCGAACAGTCAACGGTGATACATCATCGACAGACGAGAGAAGAGGAGGGGGGGAGATACAACTGGACGCATCCAACTCTGCTAGTATAGCAGGGCGCTAGCAGCTGGTCGAGGTTGAATCAGGAGAGGACGCAGCAAGTGGAAAGGCTCGGCGTCCGGTCAGACGGAGGGTGAGCCTATCAACTGGAGCTGCTCATGCTGGTCAATTGACGAGGCTCGCGCCGCCGCGCGACTGCTCCTGCAGTAGTCGACTGTTGGCCGCGACGATGACGCCGTCGATCTCGTAGCTGAGATAATTGTACAAGGTCATGGGATCGAAGTAGATGAGTCGCGCGAGCCCGAGCAGGCCGCCGTACATAACGTACAGCTCGAGCAGGAGGAACGCGCGCATTCTCCGCGCGACGCCTCTTCTCCCCCTCCTCCGCCGCTTGCAACTCGGCGTGACACTTGGCGGCCTCGTTATTTCCGGTAATCACTGCGACTCTCATAAGCTAATCCGATCGGCTCTTTCTTCGTTCGAATCGCCCGCTACGGCGTGCTGTGCATAGAAAAATAAATCTGTAAATATACGAGAGCCACTCTCTTGACACGCACACAGCCCCTCTCTCTCTCTTTATCTGCTGCCGCGGCCCTTGCGTTGGCGCAGCAGCAGCGCTCACGTTTTAGACATCATCACAGCAAGTCCATTGCATTGGACGCGGTCCCGCCAAAAGTCGGGCATCAAGGCGGCGCGCGGCTGGCCGAGAGCTAGGGTGGGAGGCCGACGAGGGGGGGTAGAGGGAGTATTTCTGGAGGATATCCTCTTGCCAGCTTTCCGCTTCTCGCGCCACCTCTTTCGTCCCTCTGACTCCGAATCTCCCTCCCTCTCGCTCTCTTTCTGTTTCTTGCGATCACGTGTTCACACTCCTCCCGGCGAACACGATTCTGTTGGCCCAGTCTCTCGATGTGTCGAGGTTCCGGGTAGAGAGAGAGCAAGACAGCCGAGATTGTCTATCAGGCGAGCTGGGCCGCACTCGGAGGCCTAGTTACATGCCCCCGGGCTGGCTCTGCGTCACAGTCTACTACCTGGCCTCGCGAGCCTTCGAGCGTTGGTAAGCCGACGCTGCTACTGCTTCCTGGGGAGCCTCCGAATCCGCTGGCATATCACTGCCCTCGACGCGACTCGACTGGATCGCGACGACTGAACCAGAGAGTGAAACAGCGAAAGCGAATGAGAGCGGCGAGGGTGGAGAGAGGGGAGGGTCGGGGGAGGAGGAGGGCGAACGAGAGCGAGTGTATCGTGGACCAGGCCTGAACGGCACGGAGAGGCTGGCTATGCGCGCGCTCTCTCTCTCTCGACTCCACAGCCTTGTGTCGAGAAGAAACGAGCGCGAGGGTAAGAGGGGAGCCTGCTGCGAGCGCCGACGTGGGCGCGCGGACACGCTCGTCTGGCCCGACTGCTCCCGACTGCTGGAGAGAGAGAGGCGGTAAGCCAGCCAAGAGCTCCAGCGGAGCCCACCACCAACTTTCCTCCTACTACCCCTCCTCCTCCTCCCTCCAGCCACTCTCTCTCGCTCGCTCTTGCTTCGGCTGCGCTTTGCCGAGCTCTCGCGCGGCTCGCGCGCGCACACGGGGAATCAATACGCGGTCTCCTCCTTCTCCTCCTCCTACGACTCTCCTCTCGTGCTGGGCTGCTGCTTCGCTGATGTTGCAGCGGGAGTAGTGGGGACCCGGACGAGAAATCAAATGCGCGCGCATACCCGCGCGAGACAGCGAGAGTGACTGTGGGAGAAGGAGAGAAAGAGAGAGAGAGAGAGAGAGAGAGAGAGAGAGAGAGAGAGAGGCTTACAGAAGGGGTTGACGCGAGAGCGTGAGGAGAATGAAGAGATAGCAAATTGCACGCTGCCGTCGTCGCTGCTGCAGCTGGATGCGCTGGGAGTCGGAAGAGAGACAAGTGATCGAGTGGGAAAATGAGAAAACAGAGGAGAGGGGGAAAACGGGTCGGCATACTTCCCTCTCTCTCTTTTGCGTACATACACAGACACATTCTCGGTTATTCTCTCTCTCTCTCTCTCTCTCTCTCTTGGGGTAGAGAAAGCTTGAAAGATAGAGAGAGAGGAGAGTGCGGGAGATGAACGAAAATGGATAAGGATGGCCGTGGGAAACGGAAGGGTATGAATGAGGAGGTAGAAGCAGGCTGGAAGATATGAGCGGCTTCTATACTGCGCTGCTCTCGTTGGGTCATCGGGAATATAAATGCGCGTGGCAGACGCAAGGCAAAACAAAAATGGAAAAAAGCTCGAGAGGAAGAGCCGGCGAGAGAGAGAGAAGGAGACATCAGACCAGTCTGATGGATAAGTTTATTTTCGAGCTTCTCGTGTATACGCTTGTTTACACGTACAGCTCCGCGACTAGAAGGTATGGATTAGAACGCCGAGCTTGCAAATGCGCAGCGCCCGGACTTTACGACTGGCTGGGCGATAATTTCCAAGAGTTATATAGGACGCTGCTCGTTCGTTATACAAGCAACAGCAGCAGCAGCTTGTAATCGGGCGCTACTGCCATTGCTGGGGAGATCGTCGTGAGATCGTGTCCGTATCGCCGTATTTTTAGTACGTAGACAAAGTCATTTGCGCCTCTTGATTAAAGCTTTACAACTGCTTTTAACGTTGCGGCTGTATCAAAAACTCGAACGCATTGGAGGTCGATTTGCAACTTGCCGCCTACTCGGCTGGAAATGCAATTTTAGGTATACAGTGTGGACTAACGATTCTTACATAATTTTCTATCAGCGCAATCTCGGGCTTGAGCTTGCAGCTGAAAGGTCGGGTCCAAAAATTGCGGCAATTTCCATTTATCATCCGGCGCTAATTGTCCGCGCGCTTTCTGCAAGCTCTGGTACGCTTTCTCTCTTCTCTCTCTCCCTCGCACCTAGTCAGAGCCCTCAAATTAAGACGTATGAGAGTGAAGACGACGAGTGAAAGAGAGTGAGAGGGCGTAAAACGTGGCGAGACATGATACAAAAGAAACGAAAGACCAAAGAGGAGAGAGAGTAACGCGCCTGAATGAAAGAGCGCGAGAGTACGCGAGAGAAAGACTCGAAAGTGAGAGAAAGAGAGAAGCTATGGTCATGTGACAGAGGGGGTAAGGGTTGTGTGAATGAGAGCGGCAGGCAGCACGGTTAAAAGAAAGATATGAGAGAGGGGTCTGGAAGGTTTAACGCCAGCAGCAAGTAAGAGAGCATATTTCTGCGCCGTTTTCCCTTTGCTCCTGAGCTAAGCGGAATTTTATGCGGGGAATTTTCAAAATTCCGAACTTTCACGAATTTCATCCCCCGCGACCCTTTGTTTATTAGAGAAAGGAGGTTTCCCGTTTGCCGTCGATTCTTTTTTCGAAGGACTTGTGGTGAGTCATTTCGCAGGAAGAGAAAGAGAAGATTTTTGCGGAAACGGCGAAAAATCGCGGAGAAACCCCCCCCCCCCTTCATGCGCCGACTATGACATGTGTAATTTTCGTATTTTCAAAATGCACGTACGAAACGATAAATCAGCGATGCGCACGGGGATGCTTCGGAAAATTTTATTCTATACGATTTTTCGGGAGGCGACATTGCGAAATGTCAGAGATACATTTTTTTCGGTTCGATAAATTTGGTTTTTTTTTCATCTTCTCTTTCTCATTCTCTTTTTTCGTATAAATTTGATAAGCTCAATTTGTTGCTGAAATTGGAAAAAAAATTTGTTTTAAACGGTCGAGTTGTTTAGTAGGGTAAGATAATCGGTTTCGAAGTACGCTCGAAAGAAATGCACGGTTATTTTTTTTCAACTGTTTTTTTTCGGAAACTGATTATTCTAAAATAGGTCATAGGCCGACGAATTAAGACTCAATTTGCAACACACAATTCAAAAGCCTGGTTTATGCTTCGAAAAATTCAGGTGTATTGAAAAAATATGAGCCGAAGAAAAAAGCCCGTCATTTGAAAACTTAAATAAAAAGTAAAGGTTGAGGGGATGAAGAAAGGCGCAAAAAAATGACGAAAGAGAAGGTTGATGGGGGGAGGGGAAAGGGCTGTACGCAGAGCCTGAAGATAAATGCAACGGAAGATCGAGTAGAAAAGATCGTACACTCCTTGAGATAACGAGCACGAAGAGAAGTGAGAAAAAGCAGACTACACGCGAAGGGAATGAGAACGAAGGGGGAGGGGCGAGAGAGGGAGCAGACGTTTCGGAAAGTAAAAGAGTGGCTGCGCACGCCAGAGAAAAAGAATAGAGAGAAAAAGGATGGAGGTGGAGGGAGGGTTATAAGAAAAGCCCGGAGTGGGAGTCAAACAGCAGGAAGCATGTACGTCGTTCAACGAACAGCTATAGGGAGGGGTTTGCTACTCGGGGGGTGGGTAGCCTCGTGGATCCACAGCAAGTAGCTGCTTCCGGTTCAGTCGCTTGAAAAAAAGGCGTATTTGAACAAAAAAAAAAAACCGCGAAACAAGCCCCTTCCGGCTGTTCTCGGGACTAGTTTACGACAAACACACAGAGCACGTATTCCAAGGCAAGAGGCTCGACGGAGCAAATATGATTTTTACTTCACAGTCACGATCCTCCTACTCTTCACGCGGATTTAACAAGACATTCGGCTTGACTTCTTGTTTTATTAAGAGCAGTAAAGAGGGGGCGAATGGTTATTCAATCGGAAAGCCTCTCCGGGTTTTTTTTTCGCTCGATTCGCCGATGGGAAAACAAGAAAGACATCAATATTTTTATGGGTGGGCTATATCGTAAAGGAGGAGGAGGCGGAGAAGTGGGCATTTTATGCGGCGCTGGATAAGGAATGGCATTGCAGCTTTACGGTGGTAATTCGATTATCTACGTAAGGGCCATTCAATGGCGGTTTAAATACACTTTTATAGCGCCTCTTGATTTATGCGTTGGAAGGTATACTTTCATTTTTATCGCAGATCCAGATGCGTGTAATATCGTGCGCGTAACGTTACGGAATGAAACTTGGGAAAAATTGCGCAACTTTGTCCGCGATGTCCTTAATACTATCAAGCACTTGCCATGATAACGAGATACAAATTTGCACTCTGTAAAAAGTATGGCTTTTTTGGTATATATGATTAAAGCTCGTAAGTAAAAAACCACGACTTTTTCGTTAATTACAAAGGCTAATTTCGTCAGCGAACAATTGACTTTTGAAATGTATGACTTTTAATATATGGCTAAATGTAAAAAGCGCTTAGGCGATATAGCCATATAAGAGGGATGAAGTAAAATCAAGTTTAGCTTTCCGCAAATATTTTTTTCCGCCCAGGCCGGTAATTCGAAAAGAAATGCGCGCGTTCTCTCTTCTTCATAATGCTGCTAAGGTAATCGCGCTAATAGCGTAGTAGCGTTAGACGCAGCTGCCATAATTGCAGCAGCATTAAATCTCTCGCAATTAAAATTGAATTAATCGAGCCCCGGGGAATAATTTTCGAGGAAGGAAGAAAGAGAGAGAAAGAGAATTACCGATTTTTGTTTTTCAACAATTTTCGTTTGGCCAAGAACGAGCGCGCACAGCGTGTTCTTACGTAATCGACGTAAAAAGGAGTCGTAGGAGTGCAGAGTTCGCGGTAAGTCAGCGGCAGAGAGCAATTTATTTCAGCAGGACCGCGAGGAGGGAAGGGGGGGAGAGACTGGCTGCAAACAGCGTCCAGACAAGTGTAGCGATGGAGTAAAGGGGTGGGACTAGTAGTTTATCTCAAAGTACACCAAAGCAATCTTCCCCCTTGTCTGCCGCAAAGTGTAAGTACGCGAAAATCGATGTCGAAACGGGCGCGTATATAGAAAGTTGTTTCGCAAGGGTGTTACGAAGGGAGGCTGAGAGAGAGAGAGAGAGAGAAATAGACAGAGATGGAGAGGATATAGAGTCGAAAATCACTTACAGGCCAAAGCGATGGGTTAAGCGCCGAGTTTGAGCGGCGCAAAGATTTTGAATGCCGAGTCGAATAGCAATCGCGACTTTGCATCTATCTCTCTCGAGGGATTCGCGCTTGCGCACCTGTTGGCCCCCGCGTTCTCTCTCTCTCTCTCTCTCTCTCTCTCTCTCTTACTCTTTCCCTCTATATATCTCGGGTGCGCTTTGCTATTCACCGCGACGCGTAGCCGACCGACGACTTTTAGCGACTGCCACTCTTCCGCGTGTCTTTCGCCAACCCCTCTCGCCCCTGCTACTTCAACGTTGCATGCATCTGGCTTTCTACGATGGGAGAAAGGGGGACCTGCCACCTGAGAGCTTGCTGAGCCGATTTTCTCTCCCTCTTTTTCTGCTACGCCAATGCAGAGTTTCGCTGCTTTTCTACGGGGAAATAGATAAACCTCGCGGTTTTATTAATTTCGTTGATTGATTTCTTTTTTTTTCTTAATACTTTGGTGAGCTTTGGTTATAAAAAAATTAGGAACGCTTGGAAATGGTATGGAAATTTAAAATTGCGAGGTAAATTTTAGTGAAAGCAGCTTGCGGCTCGATTGAAAAATAAAATAAAGTAAAATAAACAGTAGTCGACCGCGAGCGTGTGTGTGTCTGTATCTGTGTCGGTGCCTTTAAGGGAGCATTAGGCAGCCGATAAAGTGCAATCGGAAAGAGCATTTGCGGAAATTGAAATAAAAAGAGAGCGAGAGATGCCCGATAGAGAGACTCGATACGAATCTACCCGAGCGAGCTATTAGTCAACCCTTCACTAAACTCTTCCCTCTTTCACTCGATCCCTCCTCTCTTTTGCTCGTACCTCAACCTATGCGCCTCTACACGTAGTTTTTAAAATATTTTAAACGCCAAAAATCGTCACGCCGAGAACGAGTAAAAAGATTTTTCCGCGCTTTATATAGCCAGGGTTGCGATAATTAAACGTTAGTTTACAAACAAACAAAATCTGATGAAAAAGTACTACATAAAAAGTCGAGTATAATTCGCAACAAAAGATATTAATTAAAATTAGCGCGCTCCGACAATTCGCGCGAGTCAGTTTTTGCGTACGTCCCTTCGTATCGTCGACTCGCGGACTATACAACCAGGATTTTTAGCTAGTAGTTTTTATTCGCACTTTTATCTCTCCTGTCATAAAGGCCATTCGCCCTCCCCCCTGGCCATGCTCCTCTACGTTTTCTAGCTTTGTCTGCACGCTCGCTGCTCTCTTGATTCTGCCAGGCCCATTGTCGAGCGGCATCGAGACATGCAGGTGGCTCGAACAGGAGGTAGAAGAGGGGGGGTGACTGGCGCGACATACGGAAATCTGATAACGTTTCCCTGCAAAATATTTACTCGGACTCTATTCAGAGATCGCATCGATTGCTCGGCGAAATATAAACCAGCGCCTTTGTGACTCCCTTTCCCTCGCTTCTTCCCTCTCTTTCTTTCCATCTATCTATCTGAGAGCGGGCAGTTCCTTAATTTCGATCGTGTGTAGCCCAGTAAAAACCCTCGGGCGTCTATCGTCGAGCTTTTTGTCGCGTCGCACGTGTCACTTTTCGTGCGCGTCGTTGTGTGTGTTACAGCTTGCTCTCTTCTGAAATGGATTTACGGGCTGGATTCAAAATGTCAGTCCATATACGTGCGAGGGTCTTTTTGGTCGGCGCGCGCGCTCTTGCACGTGTATACACGTGCGGTGTATTGCTTCGATAAAGCCGACAAGCGGTATATATATTGTTGAAAGCTTGACGCCGAGGAAGGCTTTATAAACCGATACGTTTTGTCGTCACGTGAAAAAAATTCAGCTCCGCATGGCTCTCTCTCTCTCTCTCTTTTTTTTAAGCGCGCCAATTTTTAAAATAAACGCGTCGATTTTGAAATTTGCCCATGCTTACAAATTTCGAAATATGGCAATGTTGTAAATTTCTATTGTCAATTTTCGCATTCGAAACAATTCGAACAGTTTAAGCACTTTGGATAACGTACGAGTGCGTTGTAGCAACATTAATAATTTGCATAACAACAACGATTATTCCGCGTGGATAACCCGCAAAAAAAGGCTCGCGGCCAACTTAAAGCTCGGCAAATTAATTTATCATACGCAGCTCGTAACCCATCCCTGTATACAAGAGCTAAACAAATGGAGGTACTTTACGATTGTTCGCCAGAATTTGCAAAATGAAATTCGCGAAATAGAAGCTACGCATATAAGCTTTGTCGTTGGCCCCGCCATATGTTCTCTCTCTCTCTCTCTCTCTTGGTACTTGAAAACGAATTCATTAAAAGCGCGCGCGTGCGTGCGTGGGCTTGCGTTTAATCAAACTCGCACAATCGCTTATTTTCGCGCTTTTCCGCAGAGAGCAGCGCAGAGCAGGGAAAGAGAGAGAGTGAGATGGCAAACTTGTCGTCTCCGCCTTGACGTCGAGAGAGCGGTTACGCAAGCGGCGGCCTCTCGCGGCTCTCGAATCGGCCCCCGCGCGCAGCCAATTGCGCTGCTCCGATTCCACTTGCGAGCGAGAGCTCTCTCCCTCTGAAACACCTGTAAACAGAGGGGCTCGGTCGCGTAATCAGATTCCGCGCGTTGGTTCCAACCTCTCACCCCTCCCCATTTCTCTCTGCCTCCATCCCGACAAATCTACGAGCACACTACTCAGCCATCTCAACATGCTATACCACTCGCCCTACACTTCTTCCTCACCACCTGCCTCATCAGTCTTATTCTCTTTTCGTTTCGCGAGTTCGCCATCTGCCTGGCTTTTTATTGTCTCCTATACACGGAGCACTTTGTACACTTCTCTGCCTGATTAGTACTTAAGATTAAGATACTGCCTGTACATCCGTGCGTGTGGGTATTCGGTTTGTTTATGAATCTTATATTAAACTTTTGTAATTTTCTCTTACATATGATTGAATATTTTATGTACTCATCTCACTTTTACGTTCACCTTCACGAAGATGACTTTTCGTTTTTGTGAGATGAAAAATCTCCCCAAAAAAACGGGTAGGACGGTTTGTAAATAATTAAACAATGAGATGTCTAATGGGTATTAAGTAGAACGAAGCGAGTATAGTCAGCCGAAACACTCAGCCTTATGAATCATTGCAAATTTCATTTCCATTAATTTCCCTCGGGTAGGTAGGTCATACTACGCGACTCTTGCGCGGATTCCTTTATTTCGGCTATTCATTTTTCATAATTCCCGACAATAGCCCTACCCTCTATCACCGTATACTACGCTCCGAAACCTCTCACGGTCTCTTCAAAATGCATCGTTAAAAAAAGAAGCAACGAATTTAGCGACTTGAAAAAAAAAGGAAAAAAACCCTGCAAAATTTCCAAAATTTCATCTCAACCAGCGAGGTAGGAAGTCACAATTTATTCATGCCCTCGATCGATTCCACTCTCAAGCTTTCTCTCGGAAAAGCCCAGGGCTTTTTATCACCATAGCCGAAGCGTACGAAACCCCGCTAATTCGCACGAGAGGTGGAGGACGGGAAAGAAGAGAGAGAGAGAGAGAGTGTGTGTGTGTGCACTTCCGCTCAGCCGTGTGCGATACAAGCGCATTTTCATTTCCATCCCTCGCGGCACGGGGGGTGCGAGGGAGGGAGGGCCGGATTGCGCATGCATATACATAAGCGCCGCAGGCGCGCCCTAGCGCGGATCCGCGCGTTCGGCAAACATTCGCGCCCGCGTTTCCCGACCGCTCTTGATGCCACTCGCGATCCGCCGTAGGCCGAGCGAGAGAGAGAGAGAGCTATACGTGCGCGCACGTAGGCAACGTAGGAGGTGCGGCGGCAGCGGCGGGAGGGGGAGAGAAAGGGAGGATCCTTTGGCGCGCCAGGTTACTGGGTTATCGACGTTCGTTACGTGTCGTCTCGGACCCCCTTCCCCCCAGCCTCCCTAGGCTCCCTCTCCCTCTCTCTCCCTTATACCGCCGAGCCTATACCTCCGGCAGCAGCCGAGGAGGCTTTCCCGCGAAATGACTGCAATCCATTTCGTTATCGGCCTGTCCTCCATTCCCACGGCTCCCTCCTCCTCTGACTCTCCCTTTTCTTTTTCTTCTTTTTTTATTGTTCTCGTTTTTTATTGCGCGCGCGGGCCCCCTTCTTTCCTCGTAATCTCGTCCCCCTCACGCGCGGGGCGCTCACTCGCATTACGCGTGAATGTGATTATTTCGCTATCGGTTTCATATAGCTCGGCTTTCGATTGTCGCGCGCGCACGTGTAGAGGAGAAGCGTTAGGTCGGCAGAAGGCATTTTTATTTCATCCCCGCTTTCCCCCTGCTATTTTGGCTTTTCATCCTGTTACCTTTTTCAGATCGTAGCTCGGAAATGTAGGTGTGTGTATGTATACGTAGGATGTCACAGGCGTGTTGCGCGATTTACCAGCACTTCTCGGACGGACGGCAGGTTAATGGGATTTTTATCTGCTCCTTCCTTCCTCTCGCGCCTCCCTCGTCCCTGGCCCCGCCGCTCGCGACTCCGAGAGACTTTTCTTGCTGACGTGTATACGTGAGCGGATTGTGCTATTTTATTTCCTGGCTTGTTTGCTTTCTGTTACTCCCGTGTTATTTTTTTCCCTCTCCTTTCCTTTTTTTCGCTCTTGTTGAGGATGACGAGCCAATCTGACCGATGAATTGAATAGCTTAATTTTCGATGTACTCGGGAGAATAGGATCGCTGTTGAATGTATATTTGACGCTTGCTGCTTAAATTAAATATTTGCCTCGTGTTTATTGCAAAATTCAACTTTTCTTATTCAGTTGTACATTTGTATGGACTATCGAGATTTCCGGTGTTCAGAATTATGTTACGTGAAAATTTAAACTGTTTCTAAAATATGTGCATACGTTAAATTTTAGTTGTATCAGCTTGGTAATCCATAAATCATAAATTCAAGCCCGATTTTCGTTAAGTGCACCATCGTATTGCGTTAAAATAATAAATGTAGCTTCATCTTAAAATTTATTAGCGTTTACTTTTTCATTACACTTTCTTTACTAAACTTCCTACCTAAAAAATTGAACCAGTCTAGGCATGCATTACCCTCCTGCCTCTTTTTTCCTCACACACCCATTCTAATGTTGAGACCTATATTAATTGCCACAAGGACCCCAAAAAAAAGAATGGGAAAAAAGGTGAAAAATTCTCACACTTTAGCAAGCGCAGCAGCGTTAAACTCTTCGCTCTCCTTCGGCTCCGCCGAAAATTCGCGTAATAATAAAAAACGCGGTCGCGCTAAGCGACGCAGCAGCGTCAAGCTGCATTCGCTGTACCGAGTCTCTCGGTACGACTGTAGCTCGGCCGGGGTGAAATTAACAAAAAAAGTCATCTCAGCCGTCGTCGCGAGACGGTGTCGAGAGCCTCGGTCTCTCGTGGGAGGAGGGGTTGAAAACGAGAGAAGTCGGAGACGTTTCGACGCGACGACGGCGCTGCGTTAATGTCCGCTGCAAAGGAAAAAAAAAGAAACCTCAGCCAAGAAGCACCGGCTCGCGCTCCCCTAATCCGGCCTCTCTCTCTCTCTCTCTCGTGCAAAAGCTCGGCTTGTATAGCCGAGGCGGCGTGTGCGGCTCGTTTTAAATCGCAAATGGATGTGCGCGAGCGCGAGAAAAGAGCAGAGCGCCCTGATATATATCTTCTCAAAGCCCTAGGGAGGGGCGGGGAGAGTAATGCGCCCCGACGAAAGCGCGCGAGAGGGCTTTCACGCCAGCCGCTCGGTATTGGTGTCAGCCCGAGACAGAAAGACTCGAACTGCTGTAGATGTGAACGAGCGGACGACGGAGAATTATTATGGGCGCGTTGCTCGCTATGCTTTTATGAGCTGTTTCGGAAATCTTTGTCGCGTCTCGACTGTTATCACTGATTGTTTTAAAAAAAGTACGGTATTATCGAATTTTCTTTTTCATTTCTCGACCTAGAGCATCGGTGATAAACCCACGATTAATCCCGATAACATGTCAAATTATCAGACTTTCCGTAAACGTTTTATTTCGGTATGAGCTTGCACATAGAGAGCAACGTGCGTGAAAAAAAAAACTCTCGGTGAAAGCTCGCACAACGTTATCACGAGCGCAGACGTAGATCGCGCATTTCCATTGCCACACAAACTTGCATTTTTCAAACTTTTCCATTTTCGAAATTCTTGCGTACTAGCTGTACCATCTCGCTCGCTCAAGAGAGAGAGAGAGAGAGAGAGAGAGAGAGAGAGCGTAGACAAACGTGTGCCAGAAAACTTTTCACTCCCTCGCCGTTCGCGCCGTTCCGCCCCATTTCTCATTTCCTCCTTCAAAAAAATTCCACTACCCACAAAGCCGCGCCCAGTCTCATTCTCTCCGAGCAACCCCCTCTTACCACCCTCTCAGCTCCCCCTTTGCCCGTCCCGTCCACGTACTTTTGCCACGCGATTTTCACCGTCGAAACTCGCCTCCCCCTCCCCTTTCTTACTCTCCCGCGCACACAGCAGTAGACGCACATATTCTCTTTTCTGCAAGCAAGCGACCGAGCGTGTGTGTGTGTGTGCGTAAATATGTGCGAGGCGCGCGTACAGTGCTGGGCGTTTCATTGTGACGAGAGCGGCCGAGCCGACGTTTAATTCAACGGGGAAACAATTACGCGGTGTTTTATCGATCCCAGGCAGAGCCACGAAGAAACTGTCGCGTATATACGTTTCAATCTATACACCCGAGCGTTTTACGCGCGACTTATCTCAGCTGCGCGCCCGTGTGTACTTTGAACTCCTCCTTCGTTAAGTCCCTGTGCCTTCGAGAGCTGCTTCGGGTAAAGTTTAACCGCCAGAGCCGAGCTCTTCGACATAATAACGCGGAAAAATGTTTTTGACAACGCGCGCGCGCGAGAGAGAGAGAGCGACTCTTTAGCCTCTTATCCGCTTTGCTTTCTCTCGCGTTGCCCCTCCCCCCCTGCTCCTCCGCCCGTTTGAGAATGGGAAAAGTTGATTTTTATTTTGCGCCGGAGAAGAGAGCCTCTGGCACGACGATATTTCACGGCGACGCCGAGTCTCGGAGTAGGTCAGCACGGTAAGTTCAAACCCCTCCTGCCTCCCCTGCACCACTATTCCTGCACCCCGCAAGCACTGGAGTACTCGCGATAAGAATGTTTTAGTGGCTTCGCGGGAACCAAGGGCTTTTAATGACGTTTTGGAAATTTTTTTCTTCCCTCCCCCCTCCGTTCTTTACTTTCTTTTTTTTCCCAAACTCTTTCTTTTTATTCTTTTTCAAGCGAGCATTCTATTTTTAATGTGGAAGAGCGCAGCTGGAGAATTAAAGGATGTTGGAAAATAATCTTCAATTTCCTTCGAGTTGGACAAATCGCTCTTTGTGCGCAAGCCCGAGGAATTTTTCAATATGTTATTTAAGTCCTTCGCGTGTGTACAGTACGTGAAGTAAATTTTGAAGAATTTCATAAAAGTTTCTTGGCCTAGAAAATGTTTGCAAGATAATTTAGATCCTCGAAAATTGAAACAGAGATTAGCTGATCAGAGACGAGCCTTGAAATCAGAGAGTCTCAGTTGAATATGGCGAATCCAGTTTCAATTTCCGTCTACCTCGACCTCTTTTATATAACAGTTGTAAATTCTTGGAAATGGCGAAGCAGCTTAAAAAACGACTCGAACTGATTTACAAACGCTGAAAAATCTGCTTTTGTAAATCATTTTAAAAAATTCTAATCTTTCGTAAAAACGAAAGATTAGAATTTCAACGATCTCAATTTTGAAGCTCTCTGGGATTTTCGTTATTATATTTATTGAATATTGCTTTATTAAGCTTATATGGGTATCAATAAATATTTTAATAATATTAACGCGTAATATCGGTTTCATGGCTTTGTTATTGTTACTATTGTCACGTTCGCCAAATGTAGGTCGCATTAATTATAAAAATAGAATTGTATAATTTTCTAAAGGTTTGCAACGGACTGGAAGTTGAATTAGATGGACTTTTTTCTCCTCTGTTAAACAACCGAATAAATGTACGCAGCTTTTGAGTTTAATAATTTTTCTATGTTTCCCCACTGTAAAACACGAAAAAACCAGCGATGAATGTAAATTTTTATTTGCGAAAAACTTTTTCAGCGTGTAGCTGGCAAAAAGATTTTTACAAACGTAACGTAAAATATTTTAAAGGTCTCTAAGGAAATCATGGCATTTTCCACGAGAATAACCCAGAATCGTATAAAATTAAGCGTAGTGAAAAAACTTTCGTGTGAAAATTGTCATTGTAATTCTATAATTAATTGTAATGTACATATGATTTGCTTGTAATTAAAAATGTGTATCAGAAATGTTAGTCTTACTTATAATATTACATTCACATAAAAATAGTACAATAAAAATTTTTTTCATCATATTACTAAAAATTAAACATGTAAATATTTTGAAAGACGCATCAAAATGTATAAAATGATATTGTAAAGGGCAATATCAAGACCTTCATTGGATATCATACAAGCCCGTTAACTTGCTCGATTGTATACATACAATTCACGTGCAAAAAGTAACTCGCGTAAACCCATAAAAATTTAAACCCCAACAACCATCGAAATTCCGATTTAACTTTAATAAAAACAAAATGCGGGCGCGCTCGCGAAAAAAAGAGAGAAAGAGAAGGAAGAAGAAAGAATAAGGAGAACGAGAACGAATGGAAAGTAAAAAAAGAAATTGACGCGCAAAGGACGCACACGAGCGGCTTCGAGCCTTATATAGCCGATCGAACGACTCCCGAGAGCTTTTCTCTCTCTTTCTCTTTCCCTCTCTTGCAGCAGCCTCGGCCTCGCAGCGACGTATGAAATCGTCAAAGGGATAGACGCGGAGAGTTACGATAGACACACATATACACACATGAGGGTGGGGGGGGGGGCAAAGAAAGACGAGTTCTCAATGTCGCGCTTCTATCTTTATCGGCCGGGAGAAATAGGGAGAGAAACGAGAGCCGCGCTCTGGGGAAGCGTGCCAGGGATGGAGCCATGGATGCGGCTAGCGCCTATAGCTTGCCAGCCTGCACGCGGTACGGCTGAAAGAACAGGAACGCCAAAGGGGGCAGGCGAGGAGGGAGCGAAGCCTGCTTACCGATAGCATAGAAACCAGGACGAGTATCGAAGGGAGGCGCACGGAAATTTGGACGCTTCGGTCCTTCTCTGCAATCCCATTTGTGTGTATACGTATAAGAGAATCGGCGTGTACGTGTGTGTATGCGTGTGAGCCGTGTGAGTGGATGGGTCAACAGGGCACTTGGTTAAACTCACCTCCGAAGACGTCAAGTAGCATAGCCTCGAGTCGGTGCTCTCGAGGGAGGCCTGCTGCACAATTCCGTATCTGCTCTCGCGATCCGACATGTAATCCGATCTCACGCTGTCCTGGCGGTCGAAGGTGCCCCTGCCGAACAGAAAAAAGAGAGCTCGAAGTCCGAAATACGCTAGACATGCATGCGACACCGGGATTTATACTATATTGTCTATATGCTAAAAAAAGAAACAAAAGGCAATAACGACAAACGAACAAAAGCTTGAGTGTTTACATGCTCGCGAGTTGGTTGCGGGGGGAGGGAAGCAAGGGGGATAGATACGTATAGGCTTGATAACATGCGAAGATGAGGCTGCGAACGGGTGAAAGCTATACTTCGAAACTCGTAAGTGATCGTTATACCAGTTGCTACGTTGCGTAATTGTCAGTATATATTCTGACGCTCTTTTAACTCTTTCTCTCTCTCCCTCTCTTTCTCTTTTTCTCTTGTTTCTTTTTTTCTATTTTTGGAGCTTTTTATCTTTATTTTGCTTGGAAAAACGAATAACCTTTATTAAGGGTGTGTAGCCATTTTAAATGGTTGTTAAATTGCATTCTTTTTCACACACGGCTAGGGAGATATGAGAGCCGAACAACACTTCGTTTTTTTTTTTAATGAAATGATTTAAGAGGACTGTGCATACCTTTGAAAAAGAAAAAATCTAAAAATTCTTCATACGTATATTCCCGCAGTTTGTTTTAACAACGAAAAATTTTGCAACAATTTTATCCCGTTGTGTACGTGAGAAATCGAACTTTTTGAATTCGATTCACACAAATTGAAGTTTTTTTCTATCAGGCTAAAATTTGTAGTAAGGTTTTGACAAAACAATACATTTAGCCATTTGATAACCATTTTAAATTCATACAAAAACAAATAATATTTGTTTTGTCAAACAAGTGTATGATGCATTTTGACATGTAAATACAATGTAGTATTATTCAAAACTACGTTTAAAAGTTTACACAGTCCTTGACTAGGTTGAACATTTTTCATTTATTTATTTTATATCGTTTTACTGTAAAAAAAACATTTTTAAATTTCCAATCTATCGCTATTGTGAAAGATGGTGATTGGTATGGGAATTTCACACAGGATTTTATTAATAAATAGTGCGAAACCCTGACAGGTTCTATTTTTTTCGAATCAATGCAGCTGACGTGTGCAAATTACAAGTATAAAGTGAAATTATTGAATTTTTTGCCCTCCGTATTATGAGAACCGAGCCGACGAGTAGGAAGAGAAAAAAAAATTAAATGACTTCTTTGGAAACATTCCCAATGGAAACTTTTCAATTTCTGTATGACCTCAAATATAATACAGCGATACTTTAATATAGAATTTCGCCGATAAGCCCTTCGACAGCATTCAATTTATTCTTTAAATATAATTTAAAAAAAAAGTAATACGACCTACGAGTTTACTAGTCCGTCCGTAGCTAGATTTTCGATGAATGTCGAACAACTTTGAAAATACACTGCTGAAACGAGAGCAGTGCAAATGTTCCAATAACGGCCACATTGTTAATGAAATTATGCATTTGCATTGGTCGACTGGCTAATAAGCCAGAATAGCAGTGACAGAAATCAAGAAATATCCGGGAATGCAATTTTGATCGAGAAACGAAGGAATTAATTAACAGACACACGTGCACACGCACACGCATACGGAGTGCGGGGGGAAAAGCACGAGAAACAAAACAGCCAGACGCAGAGAGATAAAGATATATAGAAGGGTGAGAAAGAGGGCGAGAGGTAATGATGAAACAGGTGCCAAGGCAATAATAAAGCCGGCGGAAGAAGAGCTGGGAGAGGGGATGGGACGTTCGAGCGTGAGCTCTGCAATCCCGTAAAATCTGAATATCCTAGCTCGACGTTCGCTTTCTCAGCAAACTCAATTAAGCGTGCGCAATCAGAAAAGTCTTTTTCTTCGCTCTTCCTTTGCCGGGGGGCAGCTCTCTTGCCCCGGCGGCGGCTCACCTGCGCGATGACCTTTTTTTCTTCTTTCTTTCTTTCAATTCCGTTGGAGGAACTCGATTAGGTCGAGACGAACAGAAGACGGGGCGCGAGAGAACAAGAGAGAGAGAGAAAGAGAGAAAGTAAAGGTACAGGGCTGGCAGAACAAAGAGGAGATTCGAGAGAGGAGGCCGAGGTCGATTGATTGCCGGCCCTCTTCTCAACTGACGTGAGAATGTGCTCTCAATCGAGCGGCAGGCTGCTGCCGCTGTCCCTGAACTTAGCTCTGGCTCTCTCTCTCTCTCTCTCTCTCTCTCTCTCTCTCTCTCTCACTCTCGAGTGTGTAGGCCTCGTTCGGCAGTCCCCCTCGGCCAACTCGACTCTAATGACACTTGACTCTCGTGCTTCGGCAAAATTAATTCTCTATTTATTTTAGCTTAATTGGATAAGCCCAGCTCTGAATTTGCATTCTTTTCAGCGGCAAGAACAACCTGCCTCGTACAGCTCTCTCGTCGCTCCCAGCGTGGAAATGTAATTAAAAAAGGAAACTTTGACGTGACTTTAATCTTTTTTTTTCAACTTTCTCTCTTTTCACCCTTAAAATAACGGATTTTCCATTAAACGCCGAACGTGCGCGCGTGTTTGTTTAACTGTAAAACCGTGTGAGATTTCAGGCTTAAGTATCTTTCGATGTATTCCGATACGATCACTCTTAGATATACGATAAACCTTCTCTCCTTAGCCTCGCTGTTTTTCTGTCTCTCTGTAAAAAATGCCTCGGCTACCGGGAAATTCTCCGATAACTGGTAACTCGATAAATATACGAAGAGGTTTATACAGAAACAAATTAGAGGCAAAAACTTTTGATTATATCGAAATTAGCGAGTATATGGAAAAGAAATTCCTCGAGAAAGATGGAGGAAAAGAAAATTCGAGGAGTATTCGAAGTTGAGCGTCGAGGCGAAAGACAAGCCAGCGAAACCCTTCTTGCATTGGACGGCGAGAGGGGAGGGGGTAAGTAGAAACGCAGCGGGTGAGAGATTGCGCGAGGTGCCTGTCCTGCCAGCGAGAAAGGCGTCTCAAAGCTCGAGGCTGGACGGGCGTCCCGACACAAAGCCGCGGGCTCGCGGAAATTGTCCCCGACAATGACAACAATGCACGTCCTCCTGCCTTGCCCTACACACAGAGCTGGCGAGAGGAGCGGCTGAATTAGAGAGCTGACGCTGGATTTCGAGTGGAAAATTAAGTATCAGCCGATCGGCCCGGAGGCTATACGATCGGAGGCTATTAAGAGGGATTAACGGAGATCGAGCGCTGTTTTCGGCTAGCCAGCGAATTTGTCGATAGCTCCGAGTAGTGCTACTCTCGCGCTCCAATCGCTGCTCGATTGTTTTTGGGGAGGATAAGTTGCGGAGAGCTCTTTAGCTACTTGTTTCCGGCGGCTGGACGCCGAGGCGAAAGTTTTAGAGGGTTGGAAGGTCGTTTTGCTAGCGGGATTTTCGGTTTTAAATTTTAATTTATCGTCGTTTTGTGTTTTATTGTCGAGATGATTTCGTTGTTATAACGTAACGAATGCAATTTGCGGCTTTTAAAAGCTCTCGCTTTATTGTTAGGTTTCAGTAATTATTTGCGTAAGAATATTCTCCGAGCTCGCGCGCAAGGCAAAAAAGTTTTTCCTTGTACTATTTTCTCCCACCCTCAGCCTCCCCGTACTTTTTTTTTCTCTCAACCTTTGTTCCACAATCTATCCGGTTTATAATTTATAAATATAGAGCTTAAAAATAAACGATAGAATATAGTTTAAAACGAATTCAATTTTTTTTACATTCTTTCTTTTTTCATTTTCATAGAATTTTCAATAAAAAAAAATTAATATCTCTTAGTTAAATAATTTGAAGGGCACGTATGAAGTAATTTCCCTTCTGACCTACATTTACTTTTTTTTTTATAATTATCATACTCTTGCACTAACATTTTTCTTTCAATTTAAAAAAAAAAGAAAAAAAAGGAAAAAAGGGAAATTCATATTTATCAAATTCTGAGGCTGCGATCTGACATTTAAAATAAAATGCAGCTAAAACTAGAGAGAGAGAGGGAGAGGGGGAAGAGAGTAACGCAGCATTCTCGAAATTCCAAGTCATAAATATTTCAACAAACAAAAGAAAAATACATCAAGCACAAATAAAAAACAAAAAGTTCAAGCAATGCTTAAGCAAACATATGTCTAAATGCAGATATAGGCGTAAATTGGAGGGAAGAGAGCGGTGGTCAGGAGGTACTCAAATGTAGCATAGGAAGCAAGCCAAATCATTAAGCCGAAGCCCAAACATTCTTATCAACATCACAAATCCAAATAGTCGTAGATGAAGACGCTTGAATCGCGCTAATGCCCATTATTACGTTGAGAAGTCGCGCGAGAGAAGGCAAGGACGCGGCGGATGACGAGTAAAGGGGATGACAATAGACCGGAGAGAAGATAGGTCGCAAGTGAGCTGCGTTGGATGAGTCGAGAACGTTTAGAGAGAGACAGATAGGCTTGAAGTGCGAAACATGATACGATGAACGTCCGAGCGCCTAGGGGGGGGGGGGGGGAGGGAAGAGGCTGCAAGCACATGGGAGTCCACGGCTCGTCATCACCGCAAGGCTTTGATCCGTTCAACGACGCCGATAACGCATCTCGCGCAAACCCCTCGAGAGTAGCTATCGTGCCGTCGTCGTCGCTTTGACGCAATTATTGATTCGTGCGAGCCATTTTCATTAGCGCCCCTGCAGCCCGGGGGGGCCTGCCCTGTTTTTTTGTTCCTTTCTAATTGGACTCGAGCTTAATTTAAACGCCCGGTGTAATTGAAGTCAAGCTCGCGGGCACGAGAGGAAAGCAGCTGTAGGCCGAACAGCAGCTGGAGACCTCTCGGTTGTGCAATAATGCTTGATTGTTAATTTACTTGTTTATTTATAGTTGTATATTTTCGGCTGGACCGACTCGTTTATTGAAATTGAATTCGGGTAATAATTATATTTTATTGCTAAATAATTGATTATAGAGACGTGTTATATATAGCACCGGGTTTGTCTGACTAAATCCGGTTCGAACTACTTGAACAAAGACGAAATCGCCGAAGTTTGCCTATTCGGAATCTATCGATCTATATACGTAGTGATTTTTTAAATAATTAACGTAATCGTAAATACCAATTTCCGCGTTTACTTGAGTAAAATTACACAGCGCGCAATCCGTTTATAAACAACACAATTACTCGAGCAATATTCTCCAACCAATAATCCACTCAAGAATTTAGCCTCTTAAAGTACAGGAGAAATCTATTTTATCGACCTCCGTTAATTCGAATCTAATGAAATTCCTGCCGCTGGAATTCCCTTTAAAAAAAAAAAAAGGAAAAAAAAGGAAAAAAATTGCAATATCGCCGCGTTAATTGAATAAAATCATTAGCACAGCAGAGAGTTGAAACCCATCCAATATCTTTAGACCCTAAAACCCCGTAGTGTCTACACCCCCTGTCTACATTCAGTCTTTTACCCGCACGAGGCTCAATCCAATTAACAAAATAGCGCGGGCGCGAGGCTGAATCGAATTTCCCCCTTTAGCGCGGAAAATTAATAATTCAAAGTAAAAACAAACACTCGTAAACCAAAGAGCGACGGAGACGGTAGGCAGAGAATCTCGGCGAGATATCTCGCTTTGCTCGCGGAAACTGTTCCGCGTAACTTTAGATCTCCGCGCAATATCTATACATGCATACGTATATAGGCAGGCGCGGGCTCCCTTCTCGGGAAGCCGTGTGCATTAAGCCAACGCGGATATCGCGAAAATCAATATTGAATCGCTGAAGACACACGAGGTGGCTGGACGGAGGAGAAAGGACAGCAGCCTCCGTCAAGCCGTTCGAATTAGACATTCGTAATTTTCGGGAGGAAAAAGCGCGCGCGCGTTAACGAGCACAGGGCGCGGAGGAGCACAGCCCCCACCCCCTCGCCGTTTCAACGTGTCAATACGATAAAGCTAGTTAGCGAGCCCTCCTCCTTCCCCAGCCCGCTCACCCACTTATCCATCCCGTCTGGCGCACACGCGAAAATGCAATTACCCAGCTCCAGGCGAAAGGCTCGTAGAACTTGGCGCCCCGTTCACGTATACACAGTCCACCCCCTGCCCTAGCTTTCCACCTTCGCCGGTTTAGCTCTATCTCGAGCTAACTCCAGTTTTGACCCTTTCTCTAAGGCTCGTCCCGCGTAAAGACTCGCTTGCTCTTGAGCTCTCTCTCTCCCGGGCTACTCCTTTTCCATTTTCCCTCGTTGCCTCCGTGTTTTTTTCTTTCTTTCCTCGTCCTCCTCTCTTTTTCTCTCGTCTTTTATTCTCCTCGCGCTTTCTCCTCTCGCGAGCCGTGCGCTGAAAGAGAATCGCCGCTTTGGGGGGAAATGATCCGGGGGAGAGTCAAGCTAGATGTACATCACGCAGTGGGATCTTTTTTAGACTGTTTTTTTATTAAAGCTACCGCTCCTATATCCGCTGTGTGTGTGTTTGACTATCTCGTATTATTTATTTACAGTCTTCCTAGCCCCCCTCCCCTCTCTTCCTCCTAAGTGCTGTGAATACATTCGGTTCAGAGTAATGTTGAAATATTTTATTGCCTGCTATATACCCTTCGCTTCAATAGTTTAGAGTTTTAGTCTGCTCTCCATATTGCGCGACGAAATTAGAATGAGCGTTTAAATTAATTAATTAATCGTCGTTTCTCGGTACTAATTGCTAAATTTTCGTGATTAACTTATTAATTGACAATTATGTTATCGAGTAGGAAATTACAGCTTTCGACGAGCTTTTATGATGGTATTAATATTAATCGATGGATAATTCGATCAGTTTTACGTTGTTTATATGCAATTTGAAACAATTTCTAGATAGCCTACAATCATTTCAGAGTTTTTGAGATACGCATCGCTTTTTTCATAATACCATCACCGCCACAAATCATAACTGACATATCTTAGGAACATATATTTAATCGATCGCTACAATAACTCGTTCATCATCAACATCATCGTTATCATTTCTAAAACACATACTCGTAATCTAACATACAATCGATCTCATAATATAAAATGCAGTCGATCAAGAGTACCACAGGGGCTAGGTATACGAGTAGAAAAGAAAATGTCTATAGGGATCAAAAAAACATACACAAAGTGCGTGAGCGAGTGAAGGTGGAAAAAAAAGGAAGAGATATATATAAAAAATGGAGAGTGTGCACCTTATTTAAAAAATCACTGGGTCATTACACAAGAAGAACAATGGATTATTAAAAAAAAAGACAAAGAAAAAGAGTGATTATGTGAAAACTGGAGAACCTCTAGCTGGATTATCTCGAGACTCGTCGAATCTCGAGCCCCAGGCACACGCGCGCGCGCACACGTACACAGAGATAGAGTGAAAGATAAACATACGTAATAACTGATTAAATGAGCGAGAAAATAAAAGAGAAATATACAGAGAAAGAAAGTGAGAGAGTGAGAGAAAAATGTCGCACGTGATCCTCACCTGTGCTCGAGCGAGTCAGTCCGGTTGGACCGGTAGCCGCTGTCGTTGAGGCTGCTCTCGCGCCGGAGCGTTGGCAGCGAGTCCCAGGTGGACTCGCGCCGGTAAACCGGCCCGTAGTTACCGGGCACGCTGCTCGAGGCAGCGGAGCCAAAGGTCGAGCTGCCCGACTGCCAGCCGTCCGAGTGACGGAACCATTGGGCTCGCGCCGACTCGCCTATGCAGCTCACGCATCTAAGGCACGGTCCAACACACAGCGCCGGTCAGCTAACGCGTCTCTCTTCCCACACCACATAATACGCACTCTCACACGCTCATACATACAGTAGCCTAGCCTATAATGTGCTATTTAACCGCCCGCCTATTGTCATTTCTCTCCTGTGTCGCTCTTTTGAAAATTTACTTTCCTACAACCTTTGACTCCTCTAGCGCCCTCGCGTCTCGTGTGTGTGATTATGCTCTTCGGTGTCTCGGCTCAATCTCTTTGCGCTTTAGCTTCTCGTCCTCCTCTACGCGAATTTACTCGACAACGGACACGTTGTTCCGCTTAGGCGAGCCGAAAGGCTCTCTTGTCTCCCTACGACCGCGATGTTTGTGCAACGCGGATAAACGCGTGAAAGCCTTCTTAATGCGCCTACTCGCGAATAGATTGCTTTGCCCTTCTTATGTATACTCTACGTCCCTACACGTCGCTTTGTCCGCGCGAGCTTTCTTTGCTCTCGCTCTTTCCTATTCTTTCTTTTTCAACTTTTCAAACACACGAGTCGAGATTCAAAGCCTTGCCTCTTTCCTACTCCTGCTTGTTTTATTTTCCATTTTGTTCGCGTGTTATTTTTCCCTTTTCGTTATTTCTGTTTTTTCTTTCTTTCTCGTGTTTTAAGTAGGTTAGTAGGAGATAATGACGCTGGTGACAATGATTACATGTCAGCGCTGGAGTTTGCGTTTTTATCTCTACGACGGATTAATGAGAGCTTACGCTATTGTGCGTGACAACTGCGCTCTGTGATATATATATGCCGGCGTGATAAATGTTTCTTTTAATCTATGGCGCATGTCGGTTTGAAGGAGTAATGTTGGCACGACGATTGTTAATCGAATAATGAACTTGTGGATTTGCATCTTACTTCTTTTCTCGTTTAAAATTTAAATTTTATGTACACAACGAAACGTTCTTTTTGTTTTTACAACAAACTACACAAAATAGTAATCCATCTAGAAAGCTGTTATTTTTGCTTTACGTTTCAGTTTGGAACATTTTTTTATCAAAATGACACACTAACTAAGTTATTTACTGCGATTTGGACACTATGTAATCTGTAAGTATTGAAGCTTTCAAATAATATCTTCGATAGATAGACGTGAAAAGTCAACATGTGTGCAGTATTTAAGCCATAGCCAATTATAAGTCCGATTATTAATCAACATCGATAGACGTACATTATCTTTTCTACGAAATTTTGACACACCAATTAAAGCAGTTTCATAATTAACCAATTCAATAAATAAGCAACAATTCCAATCTACCCTTTACTTCCCAACAAGCTATAACTTCCCTCTGAGAGCACAAAAATATATCGTAGCCCGCACCAGCTTTTTTCCCCCATGAAATAAATGTAATTTCTACAGCTCTATGGTATATATAGATATTAATGTACAAAATTTTTACACATCGTCATAATGTCGAAATGTCGATATAATGCGATATATGACAGTGATTATATATCTGATAAATAATACTACTCAACAATCAACAGTCATCGACACAAGTTTACTGCTCGAACATTGGCAACTCGTTAAGTTCTACGTTTGTAATAGTAAATACGGCATGCGTAGAATCGTTGAGCGATACCTTGAGTTGTAGTCGCTTACGTAACCGCGGTCGCGATCGTGATCGCGCTCCCTCTCCCGTCGCTCCCTAATTATCTCGTTCCTGTCGCTGTAGTAGCCATCTCTGCTCTCTCGGCTGTTCTGCCTCTCGTTGGCGTAGCGGTACGACAGCGGCAGCGTCGACGATTTGTTCGAGTTCGAGCCTAAAATGCAATAGTCAGCGTTAATACATAATTATTCCGGAGGAAAGAGGAGCAAAAGAAAAAGGTCGCTCGAGGACTCACGCTTTCTCGTTGGGTGGGGCGTGCGTTGTATCGTCTGCGTCGTGTTGATCGGTATGTTCTCCGCTAATTCTGTAAAGCATAGACGAGGCATGATTAGTGGGGGTGGGAGGCAGAGGAGCAGAGGGCCCGCGTAGAAGCTTGCGTCCGGATCTAACCAAGGTTCTCCATGCTCTGGGTGAGCAGGGCCTCGAACGTGTGCCAACTAATGCTCTCGGCGTCCATACCCTTGGCCAGCGTGTTCCTCAGGTGCATCTCGTACTCGAGTAGCAGTCGGTTGGTCGTCGGACTACCCGGGGTCGACATCGACGAGGACTGCTGCTGCTGTTGCTGCTGCTGCTGATGTTGCTGCTGCTGTTGCTGCTGCTGCTGGTGCTGAAGCTGCTGGCAGAGCTGGCTGTTGCAGCGCCGGGACTGGCAGTGGAGCGGCTGTCCGGGCTGGAGCTGGCTGTGCTGTCCGATCTGGTGCTGCAGCGAGTGCTGGTGCTGGAGGTGCGGATGCTGCGGGTGGTGCTGATGCATCTGCTGCTGCTGGAGGTGCGGTGGCTGCTGTTGCTGCTGTTGCGGCTGCTGCTGCTGGGCCTGGCCGGGCTGCTGCTCCATGTCGGAGTTGCCGTTGGAGGAGCTCGGCGTGGTGGCGTAGCACTGGTTGTCGAAGAGCACGGTGTCCGAGGGCGGGGATGCGTCACCTGTGCAGCGATCATCACGTTCCAGATTGAGCCGTACCGAGGGCGGGTGCGCGCGCGCGGACGCAGCTGCGGCACTAGCTGCGCCGTCAACGACGCGCGAGGAGGAGGACAGACACGAGTTTGCTACGTGCAGGGCGCCGGGGCCGCCACCGCCGAGGACGCCGCCGCCACCGGGCGCTAGCTCGGCGGCCCCGCTCGTGCAGCGATAGGAGGAAGAAGACGAAGCGGTGCCGACGCCGCCGCCGCTGCCGCGGCCTGGCCCGACGGCCTTATTAAGATTGGCCTCCGCCAGCAGCTGCTGCTGCCTGCGCGCCTCTCTCTTTTTCCCCGTGCTGGCGGCTTTTGCGGGCTGCGGGTGCAGAGCTATGGAGAGAAACACAGGCGCACGTCGACGACGAGTGCAAGTCGAGAGGGGCTGTGTGGCTGTGCAACTGGGACGGGACTCGGGGGCTTGCTCGGGATGAGGAGACGGCCGGGACAGGGGGGCGAACGAGACAGGTCAGTTGCGGTGCGTTGGGACGCGCGACCGGTGCTCGTCTTTCGACCTGCTAGCTGGTTCGAGGATCACACAGACTGGACAGAGGGACGGAGGCAGGCTGCAAGGCTGGGGATGGAGGGTACAGTGCAACTAGACTGCGAGGCAGCGCTAAACATACCTTGCTCTACATTGACAAACGGAAGATTGACGCCGAATTTGTTCACCGTGACATTTTGATTTTTCTGCGCTTTCTTTCTCATTTCGTAAACTCAAATTTTTTGTAATTGTACTTGCTCGAATTAACTTTGTTGAAAATATCGAATTTCAAAAGTTCACGGTTTGCTATATTATACACGTTGACAAGTATTGAATAATATATATGTGAAATATTTACACTTAAGAAGATTATGTGCCACAAATGTAAAAAATTGTGCTAAACACATTTATTTGGATTAAATATGTAAAGATTAAAAATGTTGAAACACAAAAAACATGCAGGTAAAGTTAGATAAAAATTTTAATATTTTAAAGCCTCATTATGTTTATTCAAAGAATTATATTATTGTTAATTTCTATTCTATTGTAGCACTTTTGGAAAATTTAATTTAATGTGAATTTTTTAAAAGCTGACTTTATGTGAAATTCAAATTACAAATAGAAATTTAAAACTTTGACACAAAAGAGAAATTGAAAAATGTCAAGAAATGCAAAATACTTGTCCAGTATGTATGAACTTAAACTGAAAATTTATTTTAGATGGCTAATTTGAAACAAGTGCGATGAAAAATTGAATCAACAACTTTTAATTTAAATTTAACATTTGCACCGCACTTATTTTCACACTTTACTCTTTATTTGTTTCTATTTTTATTTTCTAATTTGTTTGTTTTACGTCATCTATTAGCAAGCAACTATATTCATGTGTGTATCTCATCACAATTTCAATTGTATTATCTAAAGGTTTATCATGGAATGTACAATATTCTTGTTGTGACAACTAAATGTTTTTCTGTTTTGAATCGAAAATCACATTAATCATTACAGATCAAGCAAATTTCACTAAATGACTAAAATTTTTTGTTAGAGTAAAGCCAAGCCTTAAAATATATTTTTAGTTTAAATCTTTGCACTGATAAGAATAAACGTCGTTTCGACTAAATTTGACTTTAAACAATGACAAATCACCGATTTTACATAGGCTTTTGAATATGAAACCCGTATTTCATATGTACAAGAATGCATTCCACAAATATCATTATTATTTACAAAGAATCTTTAAAAGCCTGTATGTATGTTCCACATTAGTATACACATTCGTATAATTGCGTGAAAAAATAAATTTTATAAACGTAGTATAGTTAAAAACGAAAAATCGAGCAATAATCCTCCTATCAGTGCAAACGAGCGACTTGGCCGCAATCTGCGTTAAGCATATGAAAAGCACAAAGTGGGAATTTGATAGAAATACGTGATCGTCCGCGGGCAATACCGGAATACTGTCGGTCCATCTCGTGGACGCTCCTTGAGGCCAAGAAGCGTTGGTAGTTGTTGTTGGGCGGCCGATAGGTGTGCACGTAGTTATCAGTCTCAGCCTCGGACATGGCGTAGCGTTGATTGTTGTTGCTGGGATGGTCGTGGTAGTGGTGGGTGTGCCGCTTGCGCGACATCTCCGGCGAGGTTATGGGGCTCTCGATGCTCGACATCGGCTTGTACATGCGTCGGATGCCCGCCTGCGGGGGCAGGCCGCCCGGGGGCGGGGGCTGGGGCATGATCGGCGGCCCAGGATGATGGATGCCCGGCATGCCCTGGATGCCCGGCATCAGCGGCCCGTTGAGCGGGCCGTGGTGCTGGTGCTGGGCCTCGAGCCGCATGTCGTCGGTGCTCTTGCTCTTGCTCCGCCGGCCCGGGCCGAGGTTGTTGTTCAGCCCGAACCCGTTGCCGTTCTGCAGCTCGAGCTCCGTGTAGTCCGCGGACTTGGTGTGCTGCAGGTGCTCCTTACGGTGGTGGTACCTGCTCGCCAACGTGCCTCCGGCCTGTGTGCCCTCGGACTTGAGGCACTCGCGGTCTGGTCCGTTTTGCTGGATCGCGCTGTCCTGGCTCTGCTTCAGCGGCTTCTTCAAGCCGCCGCTCTTGTCGTCCGGCACGTCAATCTAAAAACAATAAGCTGTGTTGTTAATTCGTTCGAAGACAGGGAGAATAAGGGACGAGAGATCAGCGCGAAATGTTGCTACTCTGTTCCCTGAGAAATTCCATTAACGTGCAATTTCGACGAAAAGAACATTCATTTTTGCAATTTTCCGGACCAATTACGGTCGTTCTTCGCTTGGAGCGTCCAATCGCCGCGGGGTAATTTGATAAATTATTGAAATTATCCGGCCAGCCCCCCTGTCGTCCCCCCAACAATTTGTAATTTCAGTAGCGACACAACGCTTGGTCAGACATTTAGGTTGAGAGAATGCGTCTGACTATGCAGGCTCGTTACTACTAACAGCCAATTCCGTCACGTTCTCTTAACTCAATATTATCCTCTTTATGCAAAGTTGTTAAAGTCCAAGTTCGTTAAAATTACGCTAAAAATGCGAACCGGGAAGCCAGCAAGAAAATGCCCCAACATTCGAAACAATTTACAAAGCTCTTTATCATTCCATTTGTACTATTGTCAAACATAAACAAGTCTTAATTTTTACATTTCAGCGGTACATCTTAAATTTAATAACGAGCTAAATATACCTTTTACAAAGTGTAATTTTTCATTTTAAATAAAAAAAAAGCAGCGGAGATAGAGAGAGACATCTAGATAAGAGAAAACCATAATTGCCTGGAGGGGAGGCTCTGCGGAGAGAAAGCTTTGGATAATAAACAACGAGAGTCTTTCAGGAGGAGTAGACGGAGAGAGCGGAGGAATAGCTAGAGGAGAATTGAACGATTCAGCCAAGTCCTCGAGAGCGTATCTCAAATCTTAATTAGCAAAAATTGTCCTCCGAAAGACGAGGCAGGAGGAAGAGAGGGAGAGAGAGAGAGACAAAGGAGCGAGAGGAGACAAAAGGAAGAGATGGAGCGGGCCGATGAAGAAGGTATAGAACGTGTGGTACATAGTAGACGAGAGCGGGTCCCCCTCTCGCTCTGGCAAGGAGCGCGCGAGTCGGGGGCTAAAGCAGGGATATACATGTGTATAGTTTACCTGTGAGCCGACGGTAGTGGTGTTGATGGCGACGTTGGTTGTCCTGGCCTGTGTCTGGCACGTCTCGCTCTGCTGTTGCTTGTCCTTAAGCTTGATCGAGTCCTGGCTCTTGAGTATCTTGTTGGCGGGCGCGACGCCCGCGGGCCCAGCGGCGTTCGCGTTGTTTACGTTGTCGTAGAGGGAGGCGCTCGACGTCGCCGTCGTTATCTTCTCGCGGCCCTGCAGCTCCGCGTCGGTCGGCCGGGTCGACAGTCTCGGCAGCGTCTGCGCCACGGCTGCTCCGTTGATTTTGAAGATGAGCAGGAAAAGAAGAAGAGTCAAAGCGGTTAGTTATCATCCTTCGATACGAGCTAATTCTACGCTCTATCTCGGTTTCTCTAAGGCACAAAGAGCCAGCAACGGCTGTTTTGCCCCGCGCGCGCCTCCTATTCGTCTTGGTTAGCGGATAATAGGGCGCGAAAGTACGGCCGGGTATTATTTGTGGCGTGTAATTAAGGCCTCGCTGCTACTATACCGCCTGCTATACTGCTCTACTCGTCGGCATGACCCCCCTAGTCTTACGCGTAATTACTCGGTTATTTGCAAAGCTCTCTCTCTCGCGTGTGTCAAATTGCAACGGCTGATTTAGATGTACATCTATACGTTTTCTTTTTTCGTTCGGAATTTTAGGCTATTCTGCACCACGTACGAACAGTATGAGACTAACTTCGAGAACAATGGCCGATATATGTATTTCAAACTGCCAAGACGTTTACGAAAGCTCGCGAAAGCTAAATTCTTCGTGACCTTGTACGCTCTGGACGACAATAACACCTGTACACGTTTTATTTAGAAATTGTTTTTTGTCGGTAAGCCAACCGGCCCTCCTTTTTACGTTCCAATAGAAAAATTGTCTTTTTTTTTAGAGCCAGCAAGACGGGGGAAAAAAGGCTCGGAGTTATTTATGCTTTCCAGATAAGCAGTGGCATTACGTTTGAAATAAATTGTTTCGACCCTTTGCCTTGACCTTTTAATACATTTAATGCGCCCGAGACAAGTGTAGCGAGTACTTACTCTCAAAATTACTGAATAATAAATTTCAAGTAGCTCCGAGTGCATTTTTACAAGCTCCAAAGGTATTTTCATTTTATCAACTAATTTATAACGACCGGTCTAAAAGAAAAGAAGCTCACGTAACTGCATTTGCAAAAAGTTTATGTTTATTTTAAATATACTTCCAAATAATCTCATAATGCAATAATCCGAACCCTATTGAACCGTCAATTATCGTACCGGAATCAACCCTAAAATAGTTGCGTAACATTTGAAATCGATAAAGAGCATAATATAAAGATATCGCGAAGAAGAGAAAGAGAGAACGATCAATCGACCGAATCTCCGTTCGCTCTCGAGTCCTCGGTATTTGTCCAACCGATCGTAAAATCTTTCGTTTCAATCTACGATCAAAGAGCCCCTCGTTCCGCTCTAGCGTCAAATAATTACTCTCTTACATAATCCACGCGAGCTGTCTGGCAATAAAAAGAAATTCAATCTCCGAGATAAGACAGGCAGAGAGAAAGATATAGATAAAAAGCACCAGCAGTCTGTCCGCGGAAGAAGGAGAAAAAAAGCGCTCGAGAGCAGAGAAAGAAAGAGAGAGAGAGAGAGAGAGAGAAAGGAGGGCTGAAAAAGCGGGAAAGCCACGAGCACTTCGCGCGCGCGCGCGCGGGGATAAAGTGAGAGGTAGAGAGGCAGAGAGAGAGATAGAGCGAGTGGGCGTACGTTCGCGGAAATCCAGTCCGTTGTTCGGGTATATATGTATACGCGCGGCCGAAAATCCGGCACACAGGCCGCTCCCGCGCGCGCATTCATGCGCCTATACTACTGCTGCTCCATACTGCTACTGTACGCGGACGCACAAAACGAAGTGCAAAGGTGCAGAAAGAGAGAAAGAGAGGGGAATAGACACACGCGCGTACACACAGATAGAGTGATATAGAGATAGAGAAAGAGGCCGAGTAAGAGAGAGGCAAACAACACAGCAGAGAGTCGAGCCGGGAGTGGCCGCGAGCTCTCTCTCTCTCATCCAGCCTGCCCCAGCGTGCTTCCACCACTTTCCGCTCTCTCCTCGTACGTAGCGCGTAGCCGGCGGCGGGCCTTGCCGATTTATTATTCCATTTGGGCTTGGCAAAAGGCGGCCAAGAGAGAGAAAGGGGGCAGGAGGAGGAGGAGAGTGAATGGCCGCGCGCGCTGGTGCAGCGTTACGCCGGAGAGGAAAGAGAGAAAGAGAGTGAGGATGGAGAGGGATAAAGAGAGAAAGAGAGCGAATCGATATAGCGTTGGAACGTACTGCAAGTGGTGAGAGTTGGCCTGGCGTTGTATCTCGGGTTCCGGGGGTAGTACTGCTCGGGCGTCATGCAGGTGCACTGGGGCTCGCGGGTCGTCCTGCTTGGTGAGGCCGGCGTCGACTGGGGCTTCCTCCGTGGCCTCGGACGTGCGGTCTGCTTTGCCAGAGGGTCGGCCGTGCGCAGAGAGTACGACGATGAGATCCTGCGCGTTATCTTGAACGCAGGCGACGACTTCATTTTCAGTCAGAGTAATTTACGTGTTAGAGTTTGGACTATCATCGTCTCGGCAACGATCGGATTACTTTATGACTGATTCACACCTGTTTTCTTTTCTTTTTTTTTCTCTTTTTTCTTTTAATGCAATAGATGTTGAAATGGTCAATGACTTTTTTCTCTTTTTTTTTTTTTAATGAAATGTTTGTTTTTCTTTTTGTGCAATTGCGTGATTTGCAGATTTTGAGTCGCCGTGAGAGACGCGGGTGGAAGAGATGCGCGAGTATAAGAAAGCTGATAATGTATATTTTGGCTGGTCATGTATCGTGTTACTTACGACAGATTCTTTGAATTGCTTGGCATCGATCGCGCAAGTGAAATTCAGTCCCCAAGTGTCGTTTGTCATCGTGTCCTTCCAGTAGACAAAGCACTCCGACGCTTGACCGATTCGAGTTCCTAAAGTCAAATCGCACAATGTTAATCAAATATATACGCTTTCATAACTTTCCTATATACTACGCGTCAGGCGATTGTTTTTAAACTTTCTAGCCTTTTTTTTTTGTTGGTCGAATTTTCATTCGACTCCTTCAAGGCCGCATTGCTATTTTTAAACTGATTAGATTTTCATTTATTTAAACAAACGTCGATACTTGATAAAAATTTCAAATTTTTTTTAAAATTTTAAATAACACAAAAAACGATAATTTATAGAAAAGGTTGGCAATAAATAGACGGATTCAAATTTTGTATCAATAAACTAAACAATTTTCACTGCATCAAAGTAAAAAAGGCACAGCAAAGCAAAAAAAACGAAATTGTTGGCGAAGCAGAAAACCGGCAATAATCGCAAGCAGCGAAATCGTAAGAAGGTCGAGAGGTTGCGATTGTTGGAAATAGGTATAGCAGGAGTAGGAGGTGGGGGTGGTGGAAGGGAATAATTACCCGGCTGAACGAGTCGGACGTCGAGGATCTTGTCGACTTGCGAGTTGTACGCCGTGATATGGAAAATGGTCTCGGGCGTGTCCTGGATGCAGGTGATGTTGACCGGGACCAGGTCATCGGAGATCTGCTGCCACTTGACGCTGCCCGCGCCGCTCGTCACGTGGAACACCTCCGCCCACAGCCTGCAAGCAAAAAGGCAGACGGGCGCGGCCAATGCCAGCGGCCGCCGCCAGACGCCCCGCGTAACGATTATGCCAACTGAGCTTCAATCTAACCCTCTCTCTCTCTCTCTTTCTCGATTTCTCTCCCTCCCTCCAGCCCCTGCAACCCGATGCCGTCATTGCTCGCGCACGAATCTCACACACACATACTCTCTCTCGATACGTGTATATTGCAATCTGAGAAATTCGGGAAAAAGCCAAGCCGTGACGTGAGGAAACGTGTTTTTGAAAGCAACCACGCCGTGCCCAATTCCCTCTCTCTTTCTCTCTCTCTCTCTTTTCTGATTTTAAACTTTCTCAAGTCCGTACGTGGGTTTGCGTCTGTGTGTATAGTTCTTTTATTTTTTCGCGCCAGTGGCCAGCGTTCCTTTTCAAAAGAACAAAAATTTCATTTCAATTTCCGCGACCTTTTGCGGACTACCGTACTATTTTGAGGTGAAGATTTGCCGAGTTCGTAATGTTTGTTTGATCGCATTATTGAATTTTTACCGTTAAATAAGTAAAGTCTTATTTTTGCAGTTATTTTTTCACTTTTTTGTTCATTCAGTTGGATAGCTAATTCAGGTGAAAATATGTTAATTGGCTCCGATTCGTTTTTTGTTGCATTTTTAGACTGTTTTTAGCGAGTTTTCCATTTTATCGTAGTTTTATTACTTTGGAGAGATTATTCTCGATGAAAAAGCAAAATTAACTTGGAATTTTCTGGATACCTTTTATTGATTACGTAAACTTTTATTTTCAACGCTTTACCAACACAGATTTTTTTTTAATTGTCCGCAAAAGAAAAACGTCTCTTTAGCATTTAAATTTTAGCCCGTTTTCCATTCACTTTGACTACCAAACAGTTTTCATCATCGATTATTCTTCTTTATTTAAAAGAAAAAGATTATTATTAACTATACTCTTAAACAAACCACATAAGCTTTTAAATTTATATTTTACATCTCGTACTATTAAATAACCGTAAGTAAAAAATACATGCCTGAAACTCATCAATCATAAAAAAAAGGAGAGACCTATTTAGCCGAAAATGCAAAAATATTCCGATCATCAGTTTCAATGTAATCGCGGAACGAAAACGTTCCATATTGCCGGGATGAGTGCCGGCGCAAGGTGCGGAGGAAAATTCGGCGACTCAACCCGAATCCGGCCGCGCCCTTTCCAGTTCGCTACGATCTATCCGCGCGCGTATATAAGCGGGCGGCAAAGCCAACAGCAGAGCAGTGGTCTCGCGCTCCCTCTACTTCAGGCACGTTCAAAGCTGCGCGCGTGCCCCCGCACGCGCTGCAGAAGGAGCGACTGAAAGCGGAGCTTGGCCCGGATATTCTCGCTTTTTCCTCCGGCTAAACAAATGCAAATTTAGCGCGATTTTCGTGTATAGCCGAGGCGCGCCTGCCAAGACAAAGGGCCGCGCCTTCAAGTGTCTCGTGCCGGCTTCCCTTCCCTTTCTACCTCGACGGCGTTACGTTTTACGAAAAGCTTGCGCTTTAATTGCAGCTAAATCTTGTTTTGTTAAGAGTTAAACGAAACGATTTTATCGCGTATCGGCTGATCTTATGCCGTTTATTTATTGTTTTTTTTTTGTTTATTACAAAGTTATTATGAAAAAACTAGTTGTTGAATTGGTAAATTTATAAATTATCTAAATTTAACATTTTTAGTAATGTTTATTCAAAATAAATGTTTAAGAATCACACATTATTTATAACATAGAGAATAATTAGTATATACTGGCCACCGTAACAAGAATGTCATTTTACCCACATCAATTTCGAGAAAGACGAAAAATTCGATTGCCAAAACTGTGGACCGACGAAATTCCATTGTAAAACGGCTTTAGTATCGCGTGCGTCTCCAACAACATTTTCGCTGTCCTCGTTAGCCCATGAAAACCCCGGAGTAAGCTGCAAACAGTACTACTACAAAGCGTTCTAGAAACTGCCACGCACGCGTATAACCGTAGGCTTTTCTAGGCATGCAAAGCGTAATGTATACAGAATGAAATGACAGGCGCGACGAGTTTACGCGCGGAAATACCAATGTTTTCGTCAACACGGCTCTAGGGCAAAGCATTAAAAGAAAAACACTGGAAGATTTGTCGGTGATACGCGCTTTCGGAAGAGAGAGATGTGTGTATGTGTGTTGCTACGAGTACGAGTAGTTCGGCGCGGGATAAATCAAAACGATGCCGCTAAAGATTTCTGAAAGATGTGGCGTAGAAAAGTGCTTCATCCGCGCACTGGTCAACGATTCATAAATTTCAAAGTACTTTTCGCAAGTGTAAAACATTTTATACCGATTGAAAATCCTCGGTCATTCTTTTTTCCTTGAATATACCGCTCAGTTGAAAATTTTTCGGACTAAAAAGTTGCATTATAGATACTTGAGCAGTACAATTAATTTTAGCGTTAAATTTTTGAAAGAAACGAACTATTCTTTTAGTTTGGTACTTTAGTCGTAAATATGGTATAGCTTAGGCTTTCAAGATAACTAAACAGTTTTAATGTAGATAGGTCAAAGTGATTTTTTTTTTAATAAAATTAAAATTAAGTATTTCTCAATATTACAATGACCTAATTTTGTATGATGACCTACTAGAAATATTCCAAAATTTATGAAGAGTTCACTCAGTGCGTAATCTAACGACTTCGTGTGTTTCACAAACGAACAATCAGAGGAATTTATTGACAATCATCAAAAAAGAAGAGTAAAAATCAATTTAAAAAATGATTATAAATAAAATCGACATGTTCAAAAGTTAGAGTTTAATCATAAACAAAACAATAATTGATTGAATATAATTTGAAAGTCTGGTCGAAAACCTAGAATTTATTTAATGAATCTAGAAGTAACGGTGTGTCGTTTACTTCAAAAGATGGCATTCGATATGGCTTACTTAATAATAAAAAAATTTTGAGAAGACCTTTGGGTGCCAATTGGAATTTAATTATCTAAAAGAATTACTAATAAGAAGACTGAAGAAGAAAAGTGACGTAAACTTCAAACACAATTTAATATCAAAGAACATTTTTAAAGCATTATAGTAATTATATTAAAACTATTCAGAGTATAAATTAGCAGTGTAAAAAGGCAAATCTAATTATATTTAAAAAATTTTCACATTAATAACGATGTTTATTAAATGCTTAATTACACGATAAAATACTAAGAAAATTTCACTTTTCAAAAACAAGTAACTGTAGTCGTACTTGAATTCTAAAACACGACAAGCACAACATGAAAAAAAAACGATAAATTAAATTGATCATATCAACGAAAATAAAAATTGAAATAAAAAAAAAGAAGAAGAAAGTCTAGAAATAAGAATGAGAAGGGGAGTGAGAGGGGAGTGGAGAAGGTCTGTCGGTAATAATGATAATGTGAAATGGTATATGCGCACCTCTTCCTCTCTCTTAAGCTTCCGCACCTGAGCAAGTGGCCGGTTTCGCCCCTGCGCTCGCTGCCGGCCCGCTGATTGCGCGCGTTCGCCTGCCAGGGCGAGTCCTCGTAGCGGTAGCCCTTTTTTATAAGGGGCGCGCAGCTGCATGACAATTTGTTACCCATCTTGCCTGCTTCTTCTCTCTTTTTCTCTCTGTCTCGCTTAATCTTCCCTGGTGGAGAGCTCGTGGTTCGTCCTTGCCGCGACTCTCTCCAAGAGCGTCTATATAGTCTCCGGCGACAAGGCGGACGAGCTCCTTGCCTCTCTCTCTCCCTCCCTCACACTGTGGAAGCGCGTTTTTATCAGTCGGAAGCTGAAGCGCCCGGGGCTTCGGCTTTAGCGTTTAGTCGCTCTTTCTCTCTCTCTCTCTCTCTCTCTCTCTCTCTCTCTCTCTCTCTCTCTCTCTCTCTCTCTGCGTCTGTCGCCGTTGCCTCGTTCGCTCGTCTTTTCTCGTTCCTCTACTTTGACACTGGGTTACACTGGTCGCGCGCTGGCGCTTGGCTTGGCTCTCGCGGCCTTTGGCACTGCGGTTCCCTCCCTGCGTATCCTTCTCTTAGCGCAGCCGGCGCCTTCCTCCTCCTCTATTTCACCCCTTTCTCGCGAAGCTTCCTTGATTTTTTTTTCTCCACCCCTACGCCCGGCTCCCCTTGGTTCTCTCTCTTCCTCTCCTTCCTCGGCGACGTCGAATCTTTCTCTCCTGGCTGCGCTTCCGTCCTCGATTTTTTACGTCCTATTGCGTTTGTCTCGACCCTCTTCTCTTCCTTTCTCTCGATTTCCTTCTTTTTCGTTACTTCTTGCGTCTCTGTATACTGTTTTTTTCTGTTTTTTTTTGTTTTTGTTTATCCACTTCTTGTTTTTTTTTTCTATTTTTTTTGTTCGTTTGTTTCTTCTTGGATTTTTGTTTTGTCGGGAAGCACTGGATTGATACTGGGACTCGGTTTTTCTTCGAGTTACCCGAGATCAGATAAAGGAGGTAACTTTATTGTCACATCATTGCTAGCTGCCGCATTCGTCGAGCAGCTCCATCATGGCATCGTAGCTGAAAAAGAGAAAAACAAATCAAAATTACTCAGTTAGTTCATTCGTTCATTATATGAAATTAAAAAATTACAAAGCTAAGGCTAAATATTATACAAGTTATCTAAGCAAAGTTGATAATTCGATTAATCGTCGCCTGAGCTCTAGATCAAATAAACTGACGGCATTGTAAAACATAAATTTGAATTAGACTCTTGGGGCTATTTTCCAGTGGTAGCAGGTATAATGAAGTGCGCTACTGGGGACGCGTTGCCCATAATGACTTCTAATTCCCAGCGTCTAATTGCTATTTAACTAAAATAGGTGGAAATATAACGCTAAGCAATAAATAGTGGGGGTATTTTGTACATTGCCCCGGTATTCGATAATCAAATTGAAAGTTAATTTCGAAAACACAGGTCGCTAGAGCGCCAATGTGTACGGTATACAGGCCCAAGTATATCGCCGAGGGCATCGATTAGCGAGTGTTAAAAGTCAATTGCGAATTAAGTTAATAAAATTAGCGGCCCCGGCGCCGCCGCCGCCGCTACTGCTGCTGGGCTAGAGCAGTCGAACGACCGAGGCGTCAATTTTATTGACAGGCCTAATTAGAGAGCGAGCATCTGCTTAGTCTGTCTTAGAAGCCCTTTTCTTTTACGGGCCTTCTTACAACTAACGTAATTGCCGACGCTTATAGCCTGCGACTAACGTCTTTCGACGCTTGTTCCCCCACTCCCTCTGTGCTCCTTAAGATTTTAAAGCTCTTATCTGGCTTTTCAGTACATACCCTCGCAAGCTTGACATTCTCCGAGCGTTTTACGTTTAACGCGAAAATTTTTAACGTTGCAACACACGACATACGAAACTTGTTTCGCGTGTAGGACTGATATTTTATTACAGTTTTTTTGAAAAAAATGACGTATTTTTTTATTGGATATCTGTTTTAATTAAATGTGAAGAAATAAAAGGAATAAAAAAGTACGAACACGCAGTGCAAATAAAAGAAATGGCTTTGCTAGGAGGATATTTTATCAAAGCTTGAAAAAGGAGAATCGTGAAATATAAATGTCTTATGCATTTTTTTTGCAAGGCTCTGATACACATTCATCTTAATTAACTGAAACATAAAAATTCATTGAGAAATCTGTCGGACGTCGGGGGAAGATTTAAAAAACTTCTTAAACTTTTATGCCATAAATCTACGTCAATGCACACAAGAACGAGAAATACAGTTTCCCGAAAGTTGATGCTGGTAAATCCTTAAAAGAAAAATAACTTGGTCTTTACGTGTTTTTTTTACTCACCCCAGGGATAAGTAGAAACGAAACTGAGGAAGTATTACTTTGGAAAATTTATTACAAAAAGATGTGATATTTTTAAACCATAGATAGGTTGCTCGGTGACGTTAAAAATTTTAAGCAAATGATTTTTCTTTTACGCCAAACGGTCAATTAATCCGCTTCAGGAACTACAATCTTGGGGGTAATTTAAAATTGGTGGGGCTAAATCTCGTTAATTTAATTAAAAAAATACCATTAGCTCTCTTTTTTTTCCTCATTGATTTCATTTATTTTTCACATAATACTAATTTTAGTTGAAAGACTTGTAAAACTATTTGAAACTTTAAATTGTAATTACGAAGTTCATTACTGCGCCAGCGTGAAATGCTCCGGATCGACTTTTCCTTTATTGAATGTCTTTGACGGAAAACGTTATCTTATATTGAGGAGGAACTAATTTATTTTTGGTCAATTTGAGATATTTAAATCATGTTTTGCCCCTGTGCGATGAATTTTGAAAACGAGTCGAGAGAAAAGTTACGTCAATAAATTATTCATTTACGAGTTGATGTTATAAAGAGCATCGTTAATTGCGCCATGAAATATGACTCGAAAACGCGGAGATTTAGAAAAATGTAGATAAAAGGAAAAAAACGGTAAAAGCCTTTCACAGTGTGTCTGGCCACTCAAAAATGAAAAGGAGTTGGAATTATAAATAACCCAGGGCTGACCTAGTAAAGAAAAAGTGACATTTATCAATACTTTCTTTTATTGACGCTAATGCATTTGACAACGTAATAACGAAGCGAAACAACAAGCTTTTCTACCCGGCGAACGAAAAATCCGGTGAAAGTATTTGATTGAATTTCAGTTTTACAACGCGGCACGCGGTATTGAAAATGGCTTGGCGCGGTGCATCGGGGCAAATATTGACGTCGAAGAGTTAAAGGAAGTAATCAAAAAGTGCGGTAATGAATTACAAGTAATATAGACACCGATTCTACATTGTAATATGTCAAATCAATACGTCAGAGATACGTTACATGCTCTATGCGTACGTTAACAGCTTGACGTCGCTCGAGAAATGATCGAAGCCCGTATCGCTTTTACCTTTTGTTTTTCTTTGTTTCGAAAGTCATTCGTATTTGAATACACATACCAGTTGACCCCAAAAAAATCGAATGTTATCGTTGACCTTTCCATTTTGTTTTAAATAAACAAAACAGAGTATTCGCCCTCGATGAGCAATTTATTAAACTTCGTCGATCTAAAATTCAAATTATATCGTAACGCGAGAGCAAATGATAATAACGAAGTATGAATTTCCAATTCATTAAAACATCCAAGCGAATTAAAAGGAAGAAGAAAAAAAAGAGGAGAAGAAAAACTTTCTCGCGCAATTGCAAAGTCATTCAATTAGAGGTCGTGGAAAGGGGTCGCGGTGGTGGGAGGTGCGATGGCTGCTATGGGTTGGGGGGTTGCTCGGGTTACTTTGGAAAAGAGAAAATTAAGCCTCATCGGCTTTAAGAACTTGTAAGGCGACGAAATCCGAGATTCGTCGGGTGTGCAAGTATGCAAATTTCGTGGAATAACGGCGACACCCTTGCGTATCGCGCCAAACGAAGACTCTCAGCGATCCGACTCTCTTCTCTTCTCTCGCTATTTATTCGACGAAGATGAAAAAGTGATAAGGAGAAAAAGGTAGAATGCAAGGGAAATAAGAGAAAGAAGGAGAGAGAGAAAGAGAGATAGAGAAAAAGGAGGCGAGAATGAATTCAGCGTCAAACAGGCGTTGTAGGCGGTCTAGCGGGCTAAGTAGTTACGATCCGCTTGCGGTCAGATATTCCACTTTCCTTAAGTGGTAACGATCGACTCTCGCGCCCGACCGCCGGCACAAACCGCGACAACCAGTCTCGAGGCCCTTTTCCCTCTGCTCCGGTCACCTCGTACCCGAGAACGAGAGCAGTAGAAGCTGGAGAAGGAAAAGGAGCTGGTGAGAAAGAGGGGGGAGGGGAAGGGAAAAGAGGAAAGCTCTCTTAGGAAGAAAAGAAGATGGATACGAAAGAGAAAGCGCGGGAGAGAGAGAGAAGAGATGGAGGGAGGAGGCTGAGCTTGTCCGCGGCCCGCGGAAAAAGAAGAGCCGAGCTAGGAAATCATTATGTTCCGGGCCATTAGAGCATTGTGGAGAAAGAGAGGATGAGCAAGAGCGTGCTCGCGAGCTGAACCTGTGGAGGCGGGGCTGGAGGAGGGGGGGAGACAGAAAAAAAAATGGAAGTAAGATCCGGGATCCGAGTGGAGATGGGAAAGTAGGGGGAGGGGGTAAAGCAGGGAGGAATTGAGTAAGGGATGTGCATTAGCTGGGTACATTGATTAAAACGTTTGATTGGACGGATAAAGGAGTTTTAATTTGCGGGATTATGCCTGCTGGAGGTCGCGTAACGTCGTGTGCGCGCACCGCCGGGGAGCGAGAGCGCGCGGAGCTTTTATTGTTTGTCAGCGGGGATATTAAAATGTTTCTTTGTTGCAAGATTAATTTTTACTGATTCATATATACCTGCGGCCTCGAAATACTCTTTCGAACATTGTAATACTTACTCTCGTGCCTTCTCTTTCTCTCGCACTACCTTGATTTTTTGAGGGTTAGATTTTTATAAAGTATTCGCTCTTGGGGTACATTCAATGGCAGTTAATTTTTTTATTGTTAGCCATATTACGTGGAACATAAGACAATTTGTAAAACTGGATTTTTTGAATCCAATCTTTAAAGTCTTTTAAAGTTACAAAGAGCAATAATAAACATTTCCTGCGTGTACCCTATCCCTTTACCCTTTCTCAAAAATATCTCTAAACAATTCCAAAAACAAAGATATTAATATACAGAAACAGCAAGGATAAGATAGTGGCCGGTATGGTGGTGGTGGCGGTGGTGATAAGGGCAGAGTGAAATCGTCGTTTAATGAAGCAACTATCCTCGTAGAAGGCGTCGTATTAATCACATTTATAACGTCATAACTTGATTACGGAAACGCAAACGCGCCGGAGCGACAAATTGAACGTGGCGTCAGTGACCGCGTCGATTGGCCTCTCTCTGTCTCCGAGTCGCTGGCATATATATACAGAGGCGCGGAAATCAACGAGCGCGTAAAATAGAACCGTCTCCTTCTCATACTCCTGTCTTTCCCCCCTTCTCTTACGGCTGCGACGTGCATTAATCAAACGTTAAAAAGCTTTTCTTCGTCCCAAGCGTCCACATAGCGCGAAAAACGGAAAGGACGAGGACGGGGCAAAAGAGTGCGAGCGGAGCAGACTGTACGGGTTTACGGAGTGCGGGCACGTCCGAGGCGTGGCGCCGCGTATTTTTAGGTCTAAAGCCGAGCCTTTCTCCTCTAGAAAGAGAGCAGGAAAGAGAGAGAGAGAAAGAGTACGAACTAAACGGCAGAGAAGAGTGAAAAGGGGAGAAAGAACGGGAGAGAGTGGGGGAGGGGGAAAAGATGGGAGGGTCGCAATAAAAGTCGCTCTGACCGCGCTGTCGATACAGCTACGGACTGCGCGGATATAAAGCCTCTCCCCATCGTCCTCATCCTATCCGTCGTCGTCGTAGTCGTTGTTGGCTGAGCTAGAGAGAGAGAGAGAGAGAGAGAGAGAGAGCGAGAGAGAAAGAGAGCAGAGCGAAAGAGGGCCGAGGTGGATAATCGAAATCGAATTGATTCGCCGATCGGGCCGAGAGGGACGTCGGCGCGCCCGTTTTCCGGGCATTTCGATAACTACCGAGAGTATAATTCGATTCGGACGCGCGGCAGACGGCACAGAGCGGACCAGTCGGGATGAAATATACGGAAGAGAGAGATGGAGAGAGAGCTTTCAACGGACTCTGTACCTGCTTCGGGTATACGGAGCGAAAGAAATGGAAAACGGCGAAGCAAGAGAGGCGTGAAATGGGCGCCAAGCAAGATACGATGGACGAGGTGGGGATATACGTATATAGGCGTGAGACATGACGTGATTGTAAGATGTATTGGCGGGCTTGGAGTGGTGAGCAGTAATAAACATTACTAATGATTAGTTGAGCAGTTTACGATTATTTATGGGAATTGTTAAATGCCGTAGGGGAGGATTGTCGAAACACTATAGTTTGAAACGATATTAGGGTGATTTTAACGAAGACTGCCATATTGATATGTAAATAAAATCAATGATAAATAATATGCGCGAGGAAAAAAATATTATTGATTTAACGATGGCTTTAATCCCGGAGTTCAATGAAGATCGCTGTTAAACTTCTATACAGATACATATGGATTAATTGCATAAACATGCTTCTAATTACACTGAAAGTATTCATATTAAATAATTGCAATATCAAACATCAAAACTCCCGATAAAAAGCACCATGAAAAAAGAAAAATGAAAAATAAAAAATGAGAAAAAAAAATACAAGAAAATCAAAGGATCAGAAATCCGTAAGGCATATATACGCGAGGCTACGGATTCGCCCGAGTTTTACGAGCGAGAGCTCTCGCAATCTTTTCCGCAAAAACATTTTCCGCGCGCGAGATCCAAGCAGGCGAGTGAGCAGGCGGAGGCAAAGGCAGTAGAAGCAGCAGCAGCAGCAGTAGTGGCAGCGGCGTTGGTTGGAAACGTAGAGTGAAGCGCAGGGCAAAAGGAGAAATTAGGGATGAGCGAGAGCGATAAAGCCAAGAGCTAGACGTGAGCGAGAGCGAGAGATAGATAGAGCAAAGCCGATGGCAAAGAGAGCGAGAAGAGAGCGGGGGGAGGGGGTAGAGCGGACGGAGAGGAGGTGGCGCGCACCCGAGCCACGATTGGAGATAAAATCTGGTTCGAATCCAGGTCACAGTCCTGCCGCGCACAGTACCGGGAGTCGAGTGACGGAGGGATAGGGGGGGGGGCGGGAGACGTCTCGAGCCGCGCCCGGTCGCTCTTACTCTCTGCCAGCGAAAAATTACATAATGAGAGAGAAAGAGAGAAGGAGAAGTAGAGGCGGGTGTATAGTCGAAGGGATGATCTTGCGCTCCCTTGCACAACTTCCTCTCTCTCTCTTTCCCTCACCCTTTCCATCTGGGTCCATTTGACCGCATGTGCAGCCCAACGTAATATCGCAGCACAAAGACAGATGAGCGGATGACAGTAGATGGAAGAGACACTGCTCTCTTTCTCCTTACCCCTTTAGATTGAAGGAGGGTGTGGAGACGAGGATGTAAGAAGGGGAACAACAAAGGAGAGCTTGTGGTACGTAGAGGCCTGCGACAGGGCGGATTGTTATTAACGCGTGTATGCGCGCGAGCGGCCATTCATTTTTCAGAGGTGGACACGAGGAGAAACTCTCTCTCTCTCACTCTCTTCTCTCTACCCTCGGTGCACTCACTTCGACGTTTATCGGTGGAAGCTCTCGAGAAAGGGCAGCCCTCGAGAGCTCCGAGCAGGTGTGTCCTTTAGTAACTCCGACGAGAGAGCTATAAGATAATCGCGAGATGGAAGAGGATCCAGCTTGGACTGACGCCTCTTTAAGACTAGCTATAGGGAGAGCGCGTAGCCGAAAAAATAGGGTCGCCGAGTAGTATTCACGTACTGAATTTCGTAATCCGAAAGAAGGGGACGTCGAGGAGGAAGTCTAACGCCTTGGCGGGTAGGGGGGAGGTACGGGGTGGGGATGAAAGGTGATGACTGTAAAATTAATCCTGCTGCAGTGGTAAATAAGTCAGGGGGCGAGAGAGAGAGAGAGAGAGAGAGAGAGAGAGAGAGAGAGAGAGCTTTGCTCGCGCTTTATTTACGATTATTCGGCTTCTCGCGGAGCCGTACTGCTACGTCTCTCTCTCGCTATGCCTTTCTTGGCATTCCCCGCGGACGCGACGACGACGGCTTTCGACGATTCAACTTTAAAGATGCGAGCTTGCGAGCGCGCGCGTGCGGGCCTCCCAAAGCCGCGCTTATGTATTATTCGCCGAACGAATCATTCTCTCGCGGCTTTCTTTTACTGCGGCTTTTATATGAGCCTCTTGCTATATCGCTCTCTTGTTGTCGCAAAGAGCTACGTTTAATTTCATGGACTTCAAATGGCCTACTGTCATTAGCTATTTAACGGCCGATGAGAACGAGAACAAAAAACAACAACCCGGTAGATATAACGCGCGGTCTTTGTAAATCGACGCGCGAAAACGAGTGCAGGTATATGAAGCTCTCGGTGTATACCGATATATGCACTTTGGCCAATGAAAGCGTGTAATAATGTTTAAACTTCACTTTTCGCGGAACGGCGAGGAGAAAGTTGAATTTTTTTTTTACGAAAAGGCTGTTTTTAATTAATTACTTTAAAACGTACTCGCAAAGCAGTGTACACGTGTGTTGTTGGTTGTATATGTAAACAAATCCCGTGGTACAGACTCTCCCTCCCTCGGAAGATATATGGTCAAAAGCAGGATGAACTTTAGCAGTATAGGCCGTGCTTGGGCGCGCATTTAAAAGCCAAGTCGGGGGCCATCTCTCTCTCTCTCTCTCTCTCTCTCTCCCTCTTTGCGAGGCTTTTAACATTAATAATTTAATTAATGCAAAGTCACAATGGAAATAAGAAAAGTCGCTGCAGGCATATACTCCGCTCTATTGCGTAATTCTGCATGTATATACATACGCGTGCGCTTATGTATGTATACACGTACGTATTAATTTAAAGTAACATATGTTGGGGGCAAATCAAAAGACACGGGGCGCGTTCGGCGTACCAAGTTCATTAAATAATAACGAGCCGCCGAGCAGAAAGAAAGTATAACAAAGTGTGTACGTGTAGAGAGGGCTATATGTGTGTGTGTGTCCGTGTGCGGCAGGCGGACACGAGCATGTGTGTGTGTGTGTGCGTGTGTGTGTGTGTGTATACGCATTTTCGACCGCATTTCAGCCGAATAGCGGTAGTAGCCTGTAGCCCTGCCTCCCAAGTGGCTTAATATTAAACTCTGACCTAGTAAACTAATGGAATACAAAGTAAGTAAAATAAATAATATATAGAGGAGAGGTGGAGGCCGAGCGGCCGGTTTAGGCGAGAAGAGGAGAGGAGTTAGAGAAGAAAAGAGAGTGAGGGAGGCGAAGCAGGAGGAAGAGTGCAGGGGCGCGTCGGGCGGAGGGGGGAGTTAGAAGCCCTCGAAAGTGCGCGAAATTCCATCTGACAAGCCGTCAAGGAAGTCCCGTCCCATCGAGCTCTGGAAACGCTCGGTCTGTAACGAAAGTCGATGAGACTGCGGCTGGCTACGGTATACTGGCCCGTCGAACTTTGGCCGGCCGGTGTGTCGAAAAGGAGGTCAAAAGCCTTCCTGGGAGTACTGCGTTATCGAGTAGTCCAGTGGGGGCAGAAGAGGAACGAGAGGAGGGGGAGGGGTACGGAGGGCTGGGAATTCGGCGCGTCTCCTATAAAGTCGCGCGCGACCGAGGACCCCGCCCCGAGGCCGATCGAGGACGAACAGGACGCGCGCGCGCGCAAGAGAGAGAGAAAGGCAGTAGCGGCCCACGCTATAAATAGAGCCTCCCTGGGCAGCAGCAGCAGCAGGGGTGTGGCGCGCGCCAAAGCCCCGAGTTCAAGGTGAAATTGCATTTTCAACTTGTTGATGTGACGCAGCGCGACTCCCCCCACCACCAGCACTACCGCCACCGCCACCTCCTCCTCATCCTACTTCCACTTCTATTCCCAACTACTCCACTATGCAGCTTTACTTATTTTATACATATCGATTGCCGGATTTTTCTCCGTAAGGCTACACGCAGAGAAAGATAATAGCGAAAATGTTCTTTTTACCGCTGGACAGTAAATTTAAGCCGAGGAGACTCTATGTGAGCTTGCGAGAGGAGAAGTTGGTAGAACGATGCTTACTCGTTTGCGATTCTTAACCTACTTGGGATAATCCATTTTCAGGCTAAGTGCTCGTGTGCATCATGAGGTTCCTTATCTGTGTTACTTAAGGCTATAGTTTGAGGACGAAACGGAATTTTTAATGAACACCACCTGCCCCAAATAAGTTTTTTCCGATACTACGAAATTTTGTGAGCCAAGGTTTATTACGAATTTTCGGATGTCTGACGGTATCGGGCTTATTCTACTGAAATAAATCCCTCCAACGGGGATCTGTGAAAAAAAGTTATATCTCTATAGATTATTGTTTCTCTAGTTGTATGGTTTACTTTTGGCAGCTATTTATTACAATTTATATAAAGAACATTTATATTTCGTTTCGATAATTAAAGAAGAAATTTTTTTAAAATGTTCAAGTTGCAGTATTTATCAACCACTCAATAAAATATTTTTTTACTGCAAACTATCAATCACTGAGAAAATCGATTAAACAAATAAAACGTAAGATCAGAAGTGCTAAATGTCAAAGTTCGCTTATCCCGTGTATGTAATTACATTTGAAAAAAAAAAAGGAAAAGGATTCGATAAAAGAAAATTAAATGACCGGAGAATCAAGTGAACGAAAAATCCGGCAAATGAATACGTTAACGAAGGACAAACTCGAACAAGAATAAGTTTTAACGAAAAGCAAATTCGTTACTCATCTGCTAATTTTCGATTCAGCGAACATTTCGATTTCGCTAAAGCAACATATCACGAGAAAACAAAAAAACGTAAAATTAAAATTTTTATTTGTCGGATGAGGTAAAGTCGTGTTTTTAACGTAAAACTAACCGTATTTAAAAAGTTCATCGAAATAAAAAATCAACTCAACGTATTCAACGTTTCCTCATTCTGTTATAATGCGTAGTCTAGTTCTCCTACGCTATCACATTTCTCTTGAATAAATAAAGTTATTTGCATACAAATGAACTTTAATAAAAAAAATATAAATAAATAAACAAACAAATTTGCATGTTACTCCGAAGGTAAACTGCAACATGAATATTTCCACGTAAAACGAGACCGAATCTCACACTCTCGCAAAAAATTCACATCGTTACGATGAACTCGAAAACAAACGCAAAAAAAAACTAAATATGTCTTGCGCGTGATTTTTTCCCTCCCAAATTTATGTAGTTTTTAGAGAATTACCCTCGAGCTAAATGCTCATGAGAGAGTCAAAGTCATCGCGTCCTGCCAATTTGCAGTGCTCGGAAGAAAATCGCCGACTGACGTTTTTCAATTATACACATCTCGACTAAAAATACCGTGTAATTAAAGCCATTCGTCAAGCTTTAGCCGGCGCGAGCGGTATCCAATAAAAATTAGAGCGTCTAGAGAGTGGAAGAGAGTGAGAGCGAATAAGGGGGTGTACAGTATAGGTGGGATAGGGCGTTTCAGACACAGGCGCTTGCGCGCCTCCCACATACGCGAATATAAAATCCGCGTTAAAGGAGGCTGAGCAGGAGGTGGGAGGGGGGGGGGGTGCAATCGAACTACCCTCTCCCTCCTCCCTCTCACACACACATACATAGAAAGACAGACACACTCGGCTATACAGTAGCCGCTGGAAACATCGGTCGACGAGCCGCGAACGAGCGCTCTCGGGGAAATGTCTACCCTTAAAATGAAAACTATCGGCTTGTAGGACAGCCGGAGAAATGGAGGCCGCCGGATAATGGAGAGCCGGATAAAAGGATGGCTGGAGGGGGCCGGCGGACGGAGGAGCCTGGGCCGCACGAATAATGGCTTTTTTCGCCAGCCGGGACGCCCTTCCCCAACTAACCCCCAACCCCTCTCCTTGTCTCCTCTAGCCCTTACTCCTTTCTCTGGCAATCGAGCTTTACGTCTCTCGGTTACGGCTGTACTGACTCTCTCTCTCTCTCCCGATTAATTGGCATTCTGCAAGTAAAGAATTTTGGAATAGTAGCAGTTGGATTTTATTCGCTCGATTGTTTTCATCGCGTGGACGACGATGATGAGAGATTGGGAATTGTTTCAGCGCAAATTTCAAGGTCGTTTTATTTAGCGAGATAGAGACGATAAAATAATGCTTTTGTAAAGTAGCTTGCGTATAGGAAAAATTGATCAACAATTCCGATTTTAACTGTCAAACAATTTTAATCATTATTTGACAAGGTGCCAGTGCCTTGTTTATTCAATTAATCAAATAACAATAGACTTTGATTAAAAAATCAATTGTTTAACTTGAAACTCACAGCCGAAACGATATTTACAGATCGGTCGTTTGTTTGATCATCAAAAATATTCTTCCGAAACGAACGCCCCTCCCTTCCCGCCCCTTGGGAATACAAATAAATCATCAATGACAATTTAAATTTTCCACTAAATACTCAGTTCTATTCGCCAAAGCCATTTGTACATCATCCGAGAGCGGCAAACAGTTTATCAGATTGATCATTATAAAAATGCTACATAGGCAAAGACAGTTGACTCCGTGTTTTCTATCGCGTGTACGCCCCAAAGCGTATACGTAATTGCAGGATAAAAGCAACGGTATCTTAAGCTTCGAGCATTATCCACGCGCATCCACTTGACAGTCTCATAAAAACTAATTAAGTCAACGTTTTCTTGTCGTTAGTTGGCCGTCTTTGGGTACGTAAACATTTCTATTAAAGACACACGCGCGTCAGTCTATCCGCAAAGGTTAGTAGAGAGATGCGGGCGCACGTCCAGACCACGAACGGGTAAAAGAAAAGATGGAAGGTTGGATAGGTCACGGATGAAGCCGCGTGGAAGACGTGGAAGAGAGGACAGGTGTGCGCCGAGGGAAAAAAAGAGAGAACTCGCGCAAAAAGTCGGGGTGTCACATCAAAGAGCCGGGCTTACGGTATAGCAGAAAGCGCGTCGTTTTTTTGCAGCGCGCGGAAACGCCCTGGCCCGTTTCTCTCGCCATCACGTACACCTCTGGGGATCGGATCTTTTGTCCGCGTCGCCGTATAATATAAATGCTCCCCGCTGAGCATTTCCCCCGATGTTGCTTAATGAACGCGCGTGCGGTTGGATTTTACGTATTTTTACGACTTTCCAAGCGCCAGAACGAGAGTCGCGCACTTTTTTATTATGTCACTCCGGCGAGCGCTATGCGGATTTCTTTATGCACATACACGCGTGTGCTTTATTTTCCAAGCCACTGTGTGTTCGTACGCGCGTCCGTGTCTGTGTGTGTGGGATGAAGGAGAGTGGGGAAGCTGTGTGTTTCCGTGTGTAGCTATAGATTTTCTCGAGCTCCTCGCGGTTCCGCTGTTATATGCGAATTATTCAAGTGGTGGACTGAAAAAAGTGGGCCACTTTTTTAAAGTTCAGCGCATTCTCGAGTTTCTTTGATTGCGTAATTAGGTAAGGAATATTTCGAATTTGAATTGCTGACACCGTTTTTATTTATTTTTCCCTTTTTTTTCTTTATTCTCTCCTCTTTACACATTCCTTGACACACACACACCTGAACATTATTTTAGTTGAGCAAAGGTGATATTGGATTAATTAAATTTTTCCTCTTTACCCGTTGGATTAGCAAAATTTTTTTTGATAGCTTCGAATATCAACGTCGAATTAGTGTTTAAAGAAGACGAAGAGAAAAAAAAACGAGAAAATCTCTACCCGTTGACTAATGCCGCTTGATAAATGACCTTAATATTAGTCCAGCTTTGGCGTTATAAATAATTCACGCTTCATCGCTCGGAGTGCCTTGAATAAATTTATAATTTTTCTCCCGACGACCAAAGCCGAGCGTCGAAAATTATCGCGCTTTTTCGCCGTAGAGATAGCCGCTAAACTAGTTAACTCGCTTAACTTGAACTTCAAATGAGCTCAAAGACGATTTGGTATTATCTCTTGTATCACCGTAGAACCAAGTTATTATAAGCCGTTAAATATCAATGATAGTTTTGAAAATGGTTTATAAACTGTTCATAGCGCTTTCGCGTGCAATCCTTCAGATCTCTTGATAATCCTTATCTTTTCTCAAAAAAAGCCTCAAATTTTTCACGCGTCTTCGCGTAGGCCGCAATAATTTTTCTATTACACAGAAAAAACAAATCGTGCCAGACCGCTATCAGTTAACTCCAAACACTATACATTGCGTTATCGTTACCGACATACTAACCCATTACCCTCTAAGTCGACCTTTATTTTTTGTCGAGAAAAAATAAAATAATCCGTCCCGTGGCGAACGAAAAATCTCTCAAACAACATCATTCCACCCTTATTACCTTTGAAACTTCCATTCTAATTCAATAACACTATAGCGATATCATCAAAAACGTCGGAATAGAATCTCAAAATCCCCTCTAACCAGCAGCACATCTCAGCAGCAAAGGCGTTACGTATATAGCATGCATCAAACGGCTAATCGCATTATCCCCTTGAAGCCGCTCAATTTTCCCTCCATCGACGTATCTTCGCGCAAACTACCGGCATCGCAGCCTCTCAAACGCTATCAACCACTTCTCGACCCCACCCCCCTCCTTAAAAAAAAAAAAAAAACGTAGAGAGCGATGAAGAGTAAAAAAAGCGCTCTTTCCGGACGAAGAGCGGCAAGAATCACGCAGGCGGCTCTGCTGAGGCCGGCGTACTATTTATAGCGTCGAAAGTCGAGGGGGGTAAGAGGATAGCTGCGGGAAAAGGAGAAGGGGACTCTCGACGTCGCGATAACGTCAGCCGCGCCCCAGCAAAGCGCGTACGTGCATGCGCGGGATCTGATGCAGCGGCGGCGGCTCTCCTCCTCGTCACCGGTGGGCGCAGCTTACGTTGCGCTCGGCCGTTTAGAAAGAGGAAAGCCCCGAACGAGAAGCGCGCGCGCGGCCGTGGGCGAGCGAAGAGCCTCCAAAACGCTATATTGATTTCGCTCGCGAAAACCCACCTCTCGGTATACGCTCATGCTGCTGATCGTTGGTCTTTTTTGCATTACCGAGATCGTTTCCCCATCGGGAGCTGCATATACGCTTATACCTCTGGCGCGTCATCGTTTCTTTTTTTGTTTTTCGTGCACCAACGATCGGTTCCTCTTCCCCTGTTTCAGTCAAAACAGCAGCCTTCGCGCGCGTTTTTAATTATCACCGGCATGTCTATCCAAGAGCGCAATAATTGGATGTATCAAAAGGGCTGAAAATGTAGAATTTTCTCTGAAGGGTATGTGATGTTGCGAGGGCGCCCGGCAATTTTTGGCGGGTATCGACTTTGCCTGAGCCCAGCCAAGCGTAAGAATCAATCCTCTCGTGTAATACGATGAAAAATTCGTTTCCCGTTTTACTCTCGGCTCGGCGCTCCGCCCGACTATAACGCGATATATTATTCTCGAGAGTCTCTATTCAAACTAGCGAAGGTATTGTACATGTGGAATAATGCCTGGCTGGCTGCATGTGTACAGATTGATTGTTTGAGATGGTTTTACTGCGCGCGACAAAGATGAAGAACGCAAACAATGTCGATCATTCGAAATTAAAGATTGTTCAGAATTGAATTTGTATTTACAAAGGTGCGTTGTACCGTAGGTAGGGGATTAAGTCTGTATTAGGCCCATCTTTGTACGAAAATTAATTTACAAGATCCAGCCTTGATAACTTAATTTAAGGATTTTCATCGTCGGCATTTTTTACAGCGCTTTGAAGAATAAAATACCGTTCAAAGCCGTAGTTGCCATGTTGTGCGCGGATAAACGTGATTAAAGAGAGGTTTATAAAAATCTAGAGGATAACGTTATTTACAAAATGAACCGAAAAAAAAGAAAGAAATGTGAAATCCAGCGTCGTACACGTCATCGGGAGCATGTCAGCGCTCCGTTCATATTCTTCTCTGAATTCTTCCTTTTACATTAGAAAAAAAAAGAGGAGGAACGGAAAAAAGAGGAACTCTCAAATTTCCTGCTCTTTGTCGCTGGCATTGTTTGCACTGCGGAGAAATGAGCAGAAACGACGACGAGAATCTAGGAAGAATGTGCTTTTATTTTCTTAACGGCGAATATGAGAAAAAATTGGAATTTCCGATTTGCTCTTTCTCTCTCTCTTTATCTTTCTCTCTTTCTCTCCCTCTCTTATCTACTTTACAAACTGAACACGTGAAATGTGATTTCTCAGATTTAATTTGCCCTTTTTCCTTCGCGCTTTTTCCTTAATATTTCACAGAGAGAACAAAAAAAAGGGAAGGATAGAAGAATTTATCGTTTCGAAAATATATTACTTTGAAATAAAAATGATGATTATTCTAAAAATAATTTCGACGTTTGGTTTTGCGAGAGGAGCTGCCAAAAGTTTTTCGTATATGAAAAAGACAAAAAAGAAAGTTTGGAATTGAGGCGCACACGTGTGTGTATATATGTCTGTGCGTGTTTATATCCACATATAAGTTTTCAAGAAGTACAAATATAAAACAAGCTATGATCAAATGTACAACTGATAAATTCAATTAAAAGCGCATACGAGAAACTTTCACCATCGAAACAAAAAACCGATATAAATATATTAAAAGCAATACAGGGAAAACAGTTAGCCGATATCCCAGGCTTACAAAACTCGCAAGTGCACGCAGCCGTACAGCCAAGGACCCCCTCTAGAGTTAAAAAGACAAGCCCGTGACCGCTAGATCCGATAAAGAAAGCCGGTGGTGGCTCGAAACATCCAGCCATAAAACCCTTGCCTTCTCTCGCCGACACGACCGGCGCCGGATTCCCGATAACGAAAAAAAAGGGCCAAAGCTGGGGTGAAAAAAAAATCGAAGAGCCAGAGAAGCGCGGAACGACGAAAAAAATAGAGCCGAGGATGAGGTGAAGAGGGAGGCCGGGGAGAGGAGGGGGGCAGGGGATGAGGAGATAAAGCGAAGTAGAAAGGGGGTCGCGTCGATCGGGTCTGAGAGAGAGAGAGAGAGAGAGAGAGAGAGAGAGAGAGAGAGAGAGCGCGGGAGAGAGAGTGTGTATACGCGCGGTGGGCAGGCAGCAGCACTGGCTCACAAAGAGGTTAACTAGCGTTTAAGCGGCCGCTCGGCGCGTGCAATAGCAGCATAGGGGCGCGCCCGAGAGAGTATATAGAAGTGCCGGGGAGAGGGGGGCTGCAAGCTCGGGGTCGAGGGCTGATCGCCGACGACGTGCCCGGCAGCCGGTGGCGGCTGCACTCTGTATATACAGAGACTCTCGTCTCTCCCTCTAGTGCGCGCACGGTCTCTGGTCAACGCACGCGTGTGTGCGCGCAGCCATACGGCAGCCCCTCCGCGCTGGCCTCCCGCTATCACCGTACTGGCCACCGGCTGCTGCCGCTGCTGCGCGGAAACGGTTCTCTTTGCGGTCGCAGACGCGCCGGGCGAAAAAGACGAGCGCCGGAAACGAGAAACGCCCATCTTTTTCTTCCCTCGATCCCGCACACACGTACTCCTTCCCTTCTCCCTCCAATGTGCGAGACTCTCTATACGAAGGGGGGGGGGGATGTGAGTCGAGACGACGACGACGACGACGATGACGACGACATCGGTGAACCGAAACGTCGATTCAGCGCCGGGGAATTAGGCGAAAATATTGCACCGCTGGGAGGTCGCGTAGCGACCTCAAAAAGCGCGCGGATAAAAAGAGTCGAGCGAGCGGATAACTCCCCCCCCTCCCCTTCTACCACCTCTTTCAACCCTCCGTACACTCCGTTTCCCTCTCTCCCTCTCTCTTTTTCTAGCAATACCCGCAAAAGGAGCCAGCGAGGAATTTCCGTTTCTGTTTTATTTTGCAGCTCCAAGACTTATTAGAGGCGTGAGGGTTTTTCGTATAAAATATGAAATGCTACTGAGGGAGGGGGGGGAGGGAAGGTAGAAGTGATAGAGGTAGTAGTGAGGATAAGAGGATAGGGGGGGGAGAATAAGTGTGCAGCGGCAATTTTATTTGCCGCTCTGGCATTTCTCCTGGCTTGGCCGCTTCTGTGTAATTGTCGTGTCGAGATATCGATTGGTAATGCGAGAGAGCCGCTTATATAGCTACAGTACAGCAGCAGAAGCAGCAGCATCGGCAATCGCGTCCTCGTTCAAGATGAATTTTTATTCATGAGAATAAGGGTTTTAGCGCGCTCGCTGCACGATTGAGCTTCGCCCATTGAAAAATAACAACAACGTATTACCTGCTACAAAACACTAATTTACTCTCGGCTCAGTAATTACGGCTCGTGTCCGATCGAAACGAGCTTTTTCTACTGATTTAATCGATGAGCGTACGCTCTCTCTCTCTCTTTCTTTCTCTTTCCCTCGCCTCTCTTGTCTCGTAGGCTTTAATTGGATTATTCAATTTTTTCCCCGTCCTCGGCACTTAATCGAATTTCTGTTTTGTTTTTTTTTCGGCTTGGTCCAGAGATGGTTACATTTTTAAAACAAACCGACCCTCTCGGAAAATAATGAACGGTACATAATGTCGTTACAACATCGCAGCGCTGCTTCGTTTTTCAACGTATCAGAGACTGAGTGTCGTCACAAAATTCGGCCTGACCTCAAAACCATAAAGTAAGGTAAAATACAAATAAAGCAAAAGACCGTCGGTGGGCAAAATGTAAACAACAGGCGAGGGAGAGGGAGCGCTATAGGACGTTTGTGTACGGAATCGCGAAAAACCAAGCGGTCGAATGGCAAATTGTAGCTCGTTATTTTTAGCGGTGATTGGCTATTTAGCGCTTGAATTTTTCAATAACTCGCTCCACCTTGCCCCGGCAGAAGGTGGTAGTGGAAGAAGGGGAGGAGAGAATCGATTACATTACGACCGGTTATGAGCTTGCACTGCGGAGGCCGGTCCCTTTTCTCTTCTCCGCTCAATGAATTCGAATGCCGGACGGCACAGCGAGTCGCAACATGCCGATAATTAATATTGGATTTTCTGGCCGATGATTAAGTTTACACGCGTAGCCCCACGGCCCTTCCTCTCCCCTAACAATTACTCAGTGGCAAACTTTGGACAAAACGTATATTAGAAAATATCAAAGGGAATTAAAAATTTGATGAGTGAATAGCGAGTATCGGCTGGAAACAAATTTCTTCGTTTCCTTTTTCCTTTTCTTCTTCATCGCTAATACAAGTAGTAGCGATTTGTTCTTAATTGAAAGGCCAAGCGCAACGGTTACGCCGGCACCGTAATTGCCAATAAAAAAAATCTCGACGTTTTTTTCCTCTCCGAAATGCTACGGATATTTTTCGTTTGTTTCTTTGCACTTTTGGTTACGGTAAGTGAAATATTGACAAAATCAACGTTTTTATATAAATTTGGAAAAAGCAAAATGGGACTTTCGAAGCATTATGAATTTCGGCCGTTGCTAAATATTGACCCGATTATACGTGAAGTTGAACTGTCTAAGTGACGATGCGAATGCACCTATAGCGGCGCTTACAGTTTCAAACTGTGCATGGCACAATAACTTTGCCGCGGCAGATTAGATTATAACCGTTGATTAGGCCGTTGCAGCTTAAACTTTATTTGTAAACTGCATACTAATGTTTAATTAATTTTGTCCCTACTGATGAGCTCACGAATGGCTTACGAAACACAATCATCATCAGAGTGCGCAGTTTAAATAAAATGTAACGCCGGTGGATTACTGAATAATTGTTTTGTCGGTTCTTCGTCTGTTTATTTTTTTTAATCTTAAGGTAAAGAATACCAAGAAAATATTTTCAGCCGATTAACGGCCTCCTTGGTCATCCAATTTTATTCGCGTTATTTTCAACTTGAGCTTACTTTGTCGAAAGACGTCGCATATCCTTGTTTTTATTTATAAATAAAAACATTCTTTTAAAAAAGAAAAAACTTAATTTAAAATGTATACTAGCCGATGAAATGAAAACGCGAACACAATGAAATATCACTGCCCAAAATAGTTGCAGCTTGTTTACCATTTTTTTTTTCCTAAATAAAATGTGTAAACAAGAAAAATATTTTTCATGCCTGCGGCCAGAAAGCGGCAACTTCCCGGCCGCTGCGCGGCCGGGAGTTGCCGTTTTCTGGCGGCGCAGGCATGAAAAATCG